>DWTR01000009.1:0-87674 GCA_018244935.1 Ardaris minthe | reverse complement strand
GATGCCTAAATTTTCTTTAGCATAAGCTTCAAAATCTGTGCAACCACCAATGTGTTTCTCATCAATAAAAATTTGTGGCACAGTTTCAACAGGTTTACCGACAGTTTTAGATAAATCAGCTTTTGTAATTCCTTCAGCTTGAATATCTACATAGCGGAAATCGAAATCGTCACGTTTTTCAGACAAAGTTTCAGCCAGTTGTTTTGCACGAACACAGTATGGACAACCAGGGCGACCAAAAATGACAACAAACATACGACACTCCTTATTGAGGAAATAAAATTCAGGCATAATAGTTTCTATTGGTTGTTACTATGCCCTTTTATTAGGCTAAACAAAAACAGTTATTGCCTTTTAGTGTGATAAATTATACCAATTTGCTGGATAATGAGATAGGACTGCAACACAGCAATTTAGCGGAGAAATCATGGAAAAGCCTTCAAATCGAGATATGAAATCACTATCAGATATGCCAAAACCCATTATCATCATTGAAATAATCGGGATTGTTTTATTGGTGATTGCTTATCTTTATATCAATCAATATATGACCTCTCCGCAGTGGCTAGGAACATATACAGGACAATTAACACTAGTTGTTTTAGGGGTTATCTGCATGATCCCGCCGGCTATCCATATTGTATGGCGTGCTATTTATCGATTAACTTTTTTAGGGATTGACCATAAATCCCTAAATAGTAAAAAGAAAAAAGAGGATAACAGAGAATAGCTATCTGTTTTCCCTCAAAAATGTATTAGAAACTAAGAAAAAACAATGTGTAAATTGGCTTAATTTTCTTAGTTTTTCTATTTATTAGTGCCTTCAAGATAGAAAAAGTGGCAAAATAGCGTCAATGCCAAAGGCACTCTATTTTTTGCGCGTAAAGGTTATTTGAATGAACGCTGTTGTGACTACCGATCTGGATCAGCTAAAGTCTTGGCTTGATGAATTACAGATTGCTTATTATGAATGTGACTCTTGTCAGGCGTTACATTTACCGCATCTTCAATATATCAGTGGTATTTTTGATGCCAAAATTGATATTCTTGAGGATGTACTTGTATTTACCGCTATCGCTGAGCTAAAACCGTCAGCCATAGTGCCATTAATGGCAAGTCTAAGCCAAATTAATGCAAGCTCTTTATTTATTAAAACATTTCTAGAAATTAGTGATGAGAACTTACCAAAATTAGTCTTCTGCCAATCATTCCCGGTTGCTGCGGGTATCTCACTTAATCAATTTGACCTATTCTTACAAAAAGCAGAAGAGCAATCTGCTGAAGTCGTCAGGGAAATTTTTAATAACGGTTTCTTGTATGGCGAAAAGCAAGAAAGTGAAAACGAAGAAGACGAAGAAGATGTTGAGATAAATAGCGCATCAACTGACTCCTCCTATACTGTACATTAATATTAATCTCCATAACGGTCACAAAATCTTATGCAATGCGCACGATTTAGTGCGGGTGAATGTCATTCTTGTGAGTGGCTTTCTCTTGCTTATCCTGAACAAATCAAGAAAAAACAGCACAGCCTATTAGCATTACTTCCAGAAGATTATGCTTTTGATAAATTAGCGCCAGTAGAAAGCCAACAGGCGCAGTTTCGTAATAAAGCAAAAATGGTCGTCAGCGGGAGTGTCGAAAGACCTGTCTTAGGCTTAAAAACGAAAGACGGTATGGCTGTCGATTTATGTGAATGCCCACTGTACCCAGTTTCTTTTGCACCCGTGTTTCCTGTTTTAAAAACATTTATTGCAAAAGCAGGGTTAGTACCTTACGACATCGAACGTCGCCGCGGTGAACTCAAGTTTATTTTATTAACTGAGAGTCGAAGTAATAGCACCATGATGTTGCGTTTTGTTTTGCGCTCAGAAAAAAAACTAGAACAACTTCGTAAAGCACTTCCTTGGTTACAAGAGCAATTGCCTCAATTAGCGGTTATCTCCGTTAATATTCAACCTGTTCATATGGCTATTTTGGAAGGCGAGCAAGAAATTATTCTGACTGAAAAAACGTTCTTGGATGAATCATTTAACCAAATTCCATTGCATATTCGTCCAAGAGGCTTTTTTCAAACTAATCCAGCGGTGGCTTCATCACTTTATGCCACGGCAGGTCGTTGGGTAAGAGAATTAAATATCACGCATTTGTGGGATATGTTTTGTGGTTCTGGGGGCTTTGGGTTGCATTGTGCTGATAAATCAACCCAATTAACAGGTATTGAAATTAGCCCAGAAGCTATTGAATGCGCACGTTTATCAGCTCAGGAATTAGGGCTAGAGCATGTCGAGTTTCAAGCGTTAGATTCAACAGGTTATGCATTAGCAAAAGAGTCTGTTCCTGAATTAGTGCTTGTTAATCCACCAAGAAGAGGTATTGGTGAGGCATTATGCGGTTATCTAAATAAAATGAAACCTCGCTTTATCCTTTACTCAAGTTGTAATGCTCAAACCATGGCAAAAGATATCCAGCAACTTTCACATTATCAGATAGATAGAGTGCAATTGTTTGATATGTTTCCGCATACTTCTCACTATGAAGTCCTTACGTTATTAGTATTACAAGATGACTAAGATATTTATTACAAAATAGTAATTGAGTGTTAGTATAAATAAGCATTTAACGCTCGATGGATAACATCGGGCGTTTTCTTTTTTATTAGATGGGCATTCTATTTTATGCAGAACTTAAAAGCGTTGTTATTAGTGATGGTGTTATTGGGACCTTTGGGGATCGATCTCTATTTGCCGACGATACCTACGATTGCTCAAGATTTAGGAAGTAGCGTATCCCTTATCCAATCAACTATCGCTTTATTTATTTTAGTCCTAGGTGTAGGGCAGCTTATATCGGGACCTTTAGTGGATAAGTTTGGTCGTAAACCTATCGCTATCGCGGGGATACTTATCTATATTGTGGGTTCTGTTATTGCAACAATTTCGACAGACTCAACGCTTTTTATTATCTCGCGATTATTACAAGCTTCAGCTGTGTGTTGTACTTCTGTTGTTGCTTTTACCTGTGTTCGTGACTGTTTTAATGGTAATGAAGCCGCCCGCGTTTTTGGTTTTTTAAATGGTACGTTAAATATTATCCCTGCATTGGCACCATTATTAGGTGGATTATTGGCAGAATATTGGGGATGGCGTGCTCCTTTCGGGTTCTTAATTTTCTATTCAGTGCTTGTGTTGATTTTGATCACCCGCTTTTTACCAGAAACAAAGCCTGAAAATACCGCTCAATCAAAGCAAAAATTAGGTAAAACATACCTTGAGATTTTATGCAGTAAACGCTTTTTGACTTTTGCTTTAGTGAATGCGGGGACAATGGGGATGGGATTAACCTATGTGTCATTCGCCCCAATTGTATTGATGAATGATGCAAAATTATCAGCACTGATTTTTTCTATTGTTTTTGGTGTAAATGGTTTTTGGATCATGTTTGTTAGTTTTTATGCGAACCGCGTTATTCACCGTGCCGGCAGACCTGTTTGTTTGATCTTAGGGAGTGGGCTTATGGGATTAGGCTGTGTGAGCTTATTAGGTAGCTTGTTGCTTATTCCAGCCGCAATGCAGGATCATTGGTTGATCTATATGCTTCCTGTGGCAAGTGCTTGTGCGGGGCTTGCTTTTATTATGGGACCCGCGACAAGTTATGCACTTGAACCTTATTCAAAAACAGCAGGTATTGCCTCTGCATTAGTGGGTTTTATTCAAATGGCAGGTGGTGCAGCCTTTGGTTTAACTGCGTTGGCTTCACCAGTACAACCGAAATTAGCGTTAGCTATTGTGATGTTACTTGGCAGTTTATTAGCGTTGAACGCTTATCGAGTAAGCCACAAAGAAGCGTTAATAGAAAAACAGGCTATACCAGAATAGAACAAGTATTTGTTATTTATTCAAACATAAAAAAACACCCCAAAGTTGGTGTCCAACTTTTGGGGTGCAGTTCATAACCTGCTGGGGTGTTTTTATATCGACAGTTCGGTTTATACGTTTTTAATTACGATGCTCAAACTCTAAGGCTTTTTTCTCAATTAATCTCATTAAAAGAGTCAATATTCCGTTGATACACAGATAAATAATACCTGCTGCAACAAAAACCATTACATCATAACTTTGACCAAAAACTTGTCGGCTATAACCTGTTAACTCAAGTAAAGTGATGGTACTGGCAAGTGAGGTACTTTTGAATATTAAGACCACTTCGTTTGAATATGATGAAAGCGCACGCTTAAATGCGTAAGGTAATATCACTCTTGCCGTTTGTACTGGTGACATGCCTAACGCTTGGCAAGATTGCCATTGCCCTGACGGGATCGCTCTTACTGCACCATAGAAAAGTAAGGTTGAATATGCCGCACTATTTAATGCTAATGTGACCATTGCACAAAACCAAGGTGTTGATAATAACTCCCAAATCAATGGGAAGTTTTTCAACGCAGGAAATTGCCCAGGGCCATAATAGATTAAGAAGAACTGCACCAATAATGGTGTACCCGTAAATAAGGTAATATAAGCTTTTACTATTTGGCTAATAACCGGTGTTTTTAGTGCCAAAATAAAGGTCATTAATACCGATAAAGTAAATGCAACCAATAGCGCCACAATTGTTAAAGAAAGGCTGGTTGGTAATCCCGGTAATATATCAACAATATAATCCCACATTATGAGGCACTCCGTTCAAATCGGGTCGTTCTCATTTCTAGCCATTTCAGGATATATTGACTGACCAATGTAATTGCTAAATAAATCAGAGCAACAATGCTATACCAAGTAAAAGGCTCTTGAGTTCTATTGGCGATACTTTGTGTTTGTAGCATTAAATCATTGACGCTGATTAATGAGACTAACGCGGTGTCTTTCAAGAGTACTAACCACTGATTACCTAAACCCGGCAAAGCGTGACGCCACATTTGAGGCATGATAAAGCGGAAGAAAATAGTAATACGACCCATACCTAATGCTTGGCCGGCTTCCCATTGTCCTGTTGGTACGGCTTTTAATGCACCACGTAAAGTTTGTGAAGCATAAGAAGCATAAAGAAGTGAAAGGGCGATAACACCGCAATAGAAAGGTAAAGATTCAGTATCACCAAAATCAATTTGTAAGGTGAAAGCACCTAATTCAATACCATCCATTAGCATCATGACACCTTGCAAGGTGCCATAATAGACAAAAAGAACTACCAGCATTTCTGGTAGTCCTCTAATTAGTGTTACCCAGCATGTTCCTAAGAAAGCAAAGGCTTTCCATCTCGCGGATTCCCAAGCTGTAAACAGCATGGCAAGAACTAATCCGATGATAAGAGCAGAAATAGCAAGTGAGACCGTTGTGACGGCCGCACCTGCTAGAGTTGTTATTTCATTCATCTATTAAACTATTGTTGTTATTGAAATATCGTTATTCAAACCATTTTTTATAAATGACATCATAGGTGCCATCAGCTTTTACTTCAGCTAATGCTTTATTTAATTTATCTTGTAAATCAGCATTGCCTTTTCTTACTGCAATCGCAAGACCAGTACCAAAATAGTTAGGATCTGCAACTTTATCACCTACAATACCTAATTCAGGATTCTTTTTCAGCCATTCATTAACCACAGCCGTGTCACCAAAGATAGCTTCGATACGACCATTTTTCAGATCTAATACCGCATTTTGATAGCTGTCATAAGGAACCGTTTTCATCTCTTTGTGTTGTTCATTGATGAATTTCTGATGGGTTGTCCCATTCTGTACACCAATTTGTTTACCTTTTAGGCTCGCAACATCAGAGATTTTACCTGTTACTGTGATAAATACTGCTGAGTTATCATAGTAAGAATCAGTGAAATCAACTTGTTTTTGACGCTCTGGCGTAATATCAATGCCTGCCATTAATGCTTCAAAACGACGGAATTTCAGGCTAGGAATTAAACTATCAAATGACTGATTGGTAAAGGTACAGTCTGCATTAATTTTTGCACACATTGCATTTGCTAAATCAACGTCAAATCCCACAATTTGATTATTTGCATCAATCATTTCAAATGGAGGATACGTTGCTTCCGTTGCAAAACGGATTGTTTCTTTCTCAGCCGCAGTTGCAGAAAGTGTAATACTGGTCAGAAGTGCCGCAAATAATATTTTTTTCATTGTCTGATCCTGATTTAGTGTGACAAGTAATTAGCAAAAGCTTCCGTTTGTGGAGCTGTGAAACGATAGTTATCACCTTGCTCTATAATACGACCGTTTTCCATATATACAACTTTGCTCGCGGCTTTGCGTGCAATTTCAACTTCGTGGGTCACAATAACTTGTGTAATACCCGTTTCAGAAAGTTCTTTGATAATATCAACAACTTGAGCGGTAATTTCAGGATCTAATGCTGCCGTTGGTTCATCAAATAAGAGAACTTGAGGCTCCATCATTAAGGCTCTAGCAATAGCAACACGTTGTTGCTGTCCCCCTGATAAATGCAGTGGGAAGCGTTCTGCATATTCACTTAAACGTAAACGTCCAAGTAATTTCATTGCTTTTTCTTTGGCCTGTGGTTTTGATAAACCTAATACACGGCAAGGCGCCTCAATTAAATTATCAAGAACCGTTAAATGTGGCCATAAATTATATTGTTGAAATACCATGCCCACATTTTGGCGTAATGAGCGAATTGCCTTTGCGTTAGGCTGTTGGCTAAAGTCAAAATGCAGACCCGCAATTTCTAATTCGCCTGAACGTGGCATTTCTAATAAATTAAGAACTCTCATTAGGGAGCTTTTACCTGCACCACTTGGTCCTAATAGAACCATTGTTTCACCAGCAGAGCATTCTAGATTAATATCATAGAGTGCTTGGTGCGAACCGTAGAAACAATTTATGTTTTTTAATTGAATACTCATGCGTTTTTTCTGAATAGTCATTAACTGGTTCAAATAATAAAACGGTGAGAATAATTATGCAACTAAAACTGCATAATAAAGTGGTTTTTTTACGTAAAAATGGGTAATCCGGCTATTTTTTTTCACTGATAGATGAATTTTTATCCAATTTGTAAGCGTTAGTACTTATTGTTTTAGCCATACCTTTGAAAATAAATAAGTGCGCAGGCATCATGGCAAACCAATAAAGTAATCCACTAAATCCTGCAGGGTGCCACCAAGCACGAACATCTATTGAACGAAGATGACCACTGTCGTGGATCGTGAAAGAGAGTCTGCCTAAACCGGGCGCTTTCATTCCAAATAACAGTGTGAGCTGTTTTTCTGGCTCCAGTTTGATCACTCGCCAACCATCAATCATATCGCCAAGTTCTAACGTTTCTCGAGAAGGTCGCCCGTAAGTGACTTTATTCCCTGCAATATCATCCATAATGGCGCGTGTTTTCCATAAGGCGTTACCATAGAAATACCCTTGTTCACCGCCGATTTGTTGCACTGTATGCCAAAGGGATGCTGCGCTTGCAGGTGTGGATACTGTGCAACCCGCATTTTTAGGGTAATAACCATAACCGGGTTTCCAGCGACTACGAACAGCCGAAGAGTAACCCCAATCTTGGTTATCTAACGCGGCTTCTTCATCAGCGAGTGTTTCTTTTACTGCATCATCAAATTTAATTAGAGACTGAGGGATCAGTTTACGTAATCGCTCATCGTTGGCAGGAAGATCGTATTTCAGCCCTTGGATCAGCTCTTTGGCAATCGAGGTGGGCACAGACGTTATCATACTGATAAATCCTGCCGAAATTAAACTCGCTGGCATTGGGATGGGGATTAGCACCCGCTTTTTACCCGAAATTTTAATAAAGCGCTCAAAAAGTGTTTGATAACTGATGTATTCAGGGCCACCAGCATCAAAAATTCGGTGCTGATGTGTCGGGTGATGAATAATTTCCGTTAAATAGTGAATTAAATTTTTTAAGGCAATAGGGGAGGACTTTGACCGAACCCAGCGAGGTGGCGTAAGAATGGGGAGGTTATAAACCA
Organism: Ardaris minthe; assembly: GCA_018244935.1. NCBI lineage: Eukaryota > Metazoa > Arthropoda > Insecta > Lepidoptera > Hesperiidae > Ardaris > Ardaris minthe. Next base: position 79,711 of record DWTR01000009.1, on the reverse strand, counting down.
TATCACGCATAATTTCAAAAGCGGCTGAACCAGGACCGACAATCATTGAGGTACGAATTTCTGTTACCGGGATGGAGCTGGTTCTTAATACTTCACCTGTCAGTTTTCGTGCAATAAGGTGAGGAGAGTATTGTTGATCTTCATGTTGTAAGGCACTTAAAAAGATAATTTGTTGAACATTGGAGCCTTCAAGTGCTTCAACAACATTAATGGCAGCTTGACGCTCTAGTTCAACTAGATTATGCGCATCTCCCATACTATGAACAAGATAATAAACAATATCAGTATCGTGCATGACACTGTTTAAGGTTTCTGGATCATGTAAATCGACAAAGATACAGCGTGTATTTTCCCAACCTTGAGACATCATCCAGTCAATTCTACGAGCGCCGGCAGTGACCTGATGACCTTGTTTTATCAGAGCTGGAATAAGATTTTGACCAATATGCCCACTGGCACCAAGTACTAATACACGCTGTTGATTCATGGTTAATCCATTGTAAAAAGAGAACGTTATCGTTCTATTGTTACTGATTTTTCTATGAAGTAAAGAACGCCATCAAGATTGGTGTGATTAAACTTAACACGAATCCATGCACAATCGCTGCTGGTACAATGGCAACACCGCCACTGCGTTGTAAAACAGGCAAGGTAAAGTCCATAGATGTTGAACCACAAATCCCTAATGCCGTATTTCTATAACGATTAACAATGATAGGAATAAGCATAATTGCCGCTAATTCACGCATTAAGTCATTGAAAAATGCAGTACTACCAATAACAGGGCCAAATGCATCAGTGAGCACAATACCCGATAATGAATACCAACCATAACCTGATGCAATCGCTAATCCCATTTTCATTGGTAATCCTAGTAAGCAAGCTGCTAAAGCACCACCAGCAAGCGCACTAACGCCCATCACGACGGCAATGGTTGTTCCTCGACGGTTGATAAGAATTTGCTTTGGACTCATTCCGCTATTGCGTAATTGTAACCCGACTAACCAAAGTAAGAAGATAAGCGCGCCTTGGCTGGCATGAGAGGCATAATGGAAAATTGACCAGCCTGTTAAACCGACAAAGAAACCCACAACAACGACACCACATAATTGCAGCGATTCAAGTACCATTTTTATGCGTGAAGGGGGCTTGGACTGTTTATGCGCAGGGACGTGCCAAGGATCTTTTTTATCCAGTAACCATAAAAACAGTAAGTTGGCACCAAATGTACATAAAAAGAAAACACTGGCATAAGAAAGAATCGAGACTAAGTTTTCACCAATATTATCCAGCATGGCTAAACTAACGCCCATTAGAAATAGGATAACGTAAACCATCGCACTAAGCAGGCGGTTTGCCAGATGAAGTAATGGGCGATTGTTTAACTTAATCAAATACCCTACAAAAAGCGGAAGTAGGATAATTAATAATCCTGATAGCATTTCTATTCCTTACTGAGTGTGCTTAAATTATAAAATAAACTAATAACGTGAATTGGATTATAACATTTACTTATGATGTTGTGGATACAGAAATTAAGATAAGTCTAAAATATTTATTAAGGTTAACGAGCCTACCATGTTTAGGTGTAAGAGGCTTTAATTGATTGAAAAGCGAACAAAATGGGTATATATCGAATAGTTGAGTAAATTTTATTACGGCTATCTTGAACTGTGATTTAATGAAAATATACATTAAGTGAAATTATTGCTGATTAAGCATAAAGTGAAGATAGGAAGAATAAAATAAAACCATAGCTTAGTCGCAACTGACGAGGGAATTTATGTATTTAGAAAGAGTGGAAATAGTTGGATTCCGTGGACTTAATCGTCTTTCATTACCTCTTGATATGAATACAGTCTTAGTGGGTGAAAATGCGTGGGGTAAAAGCTCATTACTTGATGCGTTAACACTCAGTTTGGGTATTGAAACCTATCAATATGCATTTACACCTGATGATTTCCATCGTTTGCCGAATGAACCTGAAGAAAATGGCAAAAAAAGCCTACAAATTATTTTAACGTTTACTGAATCTCGCCCTGGACGTCATCGCTCTTATCGCTTCCATAAAATCGCGCCTGTATGGGTTGAAAATGGGGATGATCTTAAACATATCTATTACCGTATCAGCGCTGAATTAGATGAACAAAAGAATGTAAAAACATTCCGCTATTTTCTTGATAAAGAAGGCAAGCAAATTCGCTTACCTAATGGGCAAACTCAAGAAATCATTGCAGAGATAGTGAGGCTTTATCCAGTTCTTCGCTTACAAGATGCGCGTTTTGTTCGTGATCTCGCTTCTGACGTTATAGATTCTCATAATAATCCTCATCGAGAAGCGTTTAATAATAAAATGAGCGAGTTAACCAAAGCGTTAGTCAAAAATCCTGATGAGTTGTCAGATGAAGATTTGCGTGAAGGTCTTGATGCAATGCAACAACTGTTAGGGCACTATTTTGCAGATCACGGTTCGTTGCTGTTTAAATCTCGCGCTCACCATCGCAAAGTTAACGAGCCTCATGTACGTGGCTGGCATGCCTTAGAAAATATCAATAAAGTGTTGGCAAAACCCAATCAGAGAAGTATTCGATTAATTATCTTGGGGATGTTTTCTTCTATCTTACAATCTCGTGGTAGTGTTGCGCTCGATCCTTATGCAAGACCTATTGTGATTGTTGAAAACCCAGAAACGCGTTTACATCCTATTATGCTTTCGGTGGCTTGGGGATTACTCAATCTTTTCTCATTACAACGGATCACAACTACAAACTCAGGTGAACTGCTTTCACTCGCACCGCTGCAAAGCGTTTGTCGCTTAGTGCGTGATACCGATAAAGTTGCGGCTTACCGTGTTGGAGATCAGCAACTACATTCTGATGAAGAGCGACGTATCTCATTTCATATTCGTTATAACCGACCCTCTGCGTTATTTGCGCGTTGTTGGTTATTGGTTGAAGGTGAAACAGAGATTTGGTTAATGAATGAATTGGCAAGGCAATGTAATTATTTCTTTGAAGCGGAAGGAATAAAAGTCATTGAGTTTGCTCAATGTGGGCTTAAGCCATTATTAAAGTACGCAACTTATATGGGTATAGAATGGCATACCTTAGTAGATGGTGATGAAGCAGGTAAGAAATATGCCGCGACCGTTAAGGATTTTGCGTTAAAAAGCAATGACGCAGAGCGTGATAGATTAACAAAGCTTCCTGCGTTAGATATGGAACATTTTTTATATAAAGAAGGCTTTCGCAATGTATATCATGATGTCGCAGGTGTGCCAGATAATGAAAAATGGCCAACTCGACGCGTGATCATTAAAGCTATTCAACGTTCATCCAAGCCTGATCTCGCACTAACTGTGGCTAACAATGCGGCTCAACGTGGAGTAGACTCCATCCCTTCCATACTGAAAAGTATGTTCTCACGTGTTGCATGGCTTGCAAGAGGCAAGGCGAATTAATTCAAATTTACTACATTTATGTAAGTAAGATAAATTCACAATATCTACACGTATTTTATTTAGCTATGAGAATAAAATCTCATAGCTAAAGCTTTGTATGAGTTATGTCATTTTTATGTTTAAGAAGGAAGAATTATGGCTTTTTTATCTTTAAAAAAGCGAGGGAAAGTGCTCACCCTTATTTTAATTGTTGCAGCAATTGCGACGTACTTTTTTTTGCCAAAAGATAAGGCACCGATATATCAAACGCAGCAGATCACACGAGGTGATCTGTCAAAAGAAGTCACCGCAACCGGTAAGCTTGATGCTGTGCGTAAAGTAGATGTAGGTGCGCAGGTTAGTGGTCAGCTACAAACTTTATATGTAAAAGAGGGCGATGCCGTTAAAAAAGGTGATTTATTGGCGATTATTGATCCTAAAAAAGCACAAAATGACGTCACAGAATCTCAAGAAACAAATAATGAGCTTAAAGCCAATCTTCAACAAGCACAGGCTGAATTACGTTTGGCGCAATTGACATATCAGCGACAATTAAAGTTGATTGCTACCCATGTTATTGCGCAAGAAGAGCTTGATCGTACTAAAACCGATGTTGAAGTGAAAAAAGCACGCATCATCACTTATCAAGCACAAATTAAAAAGAACCAAGCGACATTAGATACCGCAAGAACGAATCTGCAATATACACGGATAACTGCGCCAATGGATGGTGTTGTCACGTTTATTAAAACTCTTGAAGGTCAAACAGTGATTGCTGCGCAAGAAGCGCCTACGATTTTAACTTTAGCTGATTTAGACACAATGCTGGTAAAAGCAGAAGTATCCGAAGCTGACGTTATTTATTTAAAGCCCGATCTCAGCGCCTCTTTTACCGTTTTAGGTGCGCCAGATAAAGCCTTTAGCGGTAAATTAAAAGATATTCTTCCGACACCTGAAAAAATTAATGATGCTATTTTCTACTATGCGCGTTTTGAAGTGCCTAATGAACAGCATTTATTACGGTTGCAAATGACTGCACAAGTTAAAATCCTTATCGAAACTAAAAAAGGGGTGCTTCTTGTTCCGCTTTCAGTATTAGGTGAGGATGCGGGTATTAATGAATATTATGTTGATGTATTGGTTAATGGAAAGCCTGAAAGACGCACTGTAAAAATAGGTATGCGTACTGATGTTTATGCAGAAGTTCTCAGCGGATTGAAAGAAAACGATGAGGTTATTCTGGGTAAAACTTCAGGAGAAGCATAATGCCCGCATTATTAGAGCTAGATGAGGTTAGCCGTTTATATACCAACGGTGAAGAAGAAACCGTTGTTCTCAATAAAGTCTCATTAACGATTAATGCCGGAGAAATGGTGGCGATTATCGGGGCTTCTGGCTCCGGTAAATCGACTTTAATGAATATTTTAGGCTGCTTAGATAAACCAAGTAGCGGTGAATATAAAGTTGCGGGTCAAAGTGTTGCGAAAATGGAAGGCGACCAACTTGCAGCATTACGCCGCGAGCATTTTGGTTTTATCTTTCAGCGCTACCATTTAATGTCACATTTAAGTGCAGAACAGAATGTTGAAATTCCCGCGATTTATGCAGATAAAAATGCTACTCAAAGAAAAGAAAGGGCGCGTGAACTATTAACACGCTTAGGATTAGGTGATCGCGTTGATTATCGACCTAATCAACTCTCTGGCGGTCAGCAACAGCGCGTAAGTATTGCTAGAGCATTAATGAATGGTGGTGAAGTCATTCTTGCAGATGAGCCAACAGGGGCATTGGATAGTCATTCTGGTAAAGAGGTTATGTCTATTCTTAAGCAATTAAATGAACAAGGGCATACGGTTATTATCGTAACTCATGATCCTTTAATTGCGGCACAGGCTGAGCGAATTATAGAAATAAAAGATGGTAAGATTATTAATGATAATTACCATCAAAGAACAGCAAATAAAGTTAAAAAAGAGACACCCCCTGTTTTAGCTTCTTCTTATTTAGGGCAAATATTCGGGCGTTTTACACAAGCATTAGATATGGCTTGGCGTGCAATGGTTGTGAATAAAATACGCACGTTGCTAACGATGCTCGGCATTATTATTGGTATAGCCTCTGTCGTTACTATTATTGTGATTGGTGATGCCGCTAAAAGCATGGTGCTGGCAGATATAAAAGCGATTGGCTCTAATACTATTGATATCTATCCGGGGAAAGATTTTGGCAGCGATTCACCAGAAGATAGACAATCGTTAACATTGCAAGATGTCTTTGCTTTAAAGCAACAATCTTATGTACAAGCTGTTACACCACAAGTGCAATTTAACACACGATTACGCCGTGGAAACCAAGACTCGCCTGCATCTGTTGCGGGTGTCAGTGACGATTATTTCACTGTGTATGCCATGAAGTTTTCGCAAGGTGGTTCATTTACACCTGATATGATCCAGCGGCAAGCTCAAGTTGTCGTTATTGATGAAAATACCCGTCAGCGGTTTTTCCCTACCAAAAAAGAGGTTATTGGTGAGCAAATTATTATTCGCAATATTCCCTCGACCATTGTTGGTGTCATTGCAGAGAAAAAATCGGCTTTTGGCAATGGTCAATCGCTCAGAGTATGGGTACCTTACAGTACGCTAAATAGCCGTATTTTAAATCGAAGTTACCTTGATAGCATTACAGTAAGAGCAACGGAAGGTTATGATGCCAGTGTTGCGGAGCAACAAATTATCCGTTTATTAACGATAAGGCACGGTAAAAAAGATATTTTTACTTATAACCTTGATAGCTTTATTAAGGCTGCCGAAAGTACAACTCAAACAATGCAACTGTTTCTCACTTTAGTGGCCGTTATTTCATTAGTCGTAGGTGGAATTGGTGTCATGAATATTATGCTAGTTTCAGTGACAGAAAGAACGCGAGAAATTGGTATTAGAATGGCGGTGGGTGCCAGAGCGAGTGATGTGATGCAACAATTCCTTATCGAGTCCGTATTGGTGTGTTTAGTTGGCGGGGTACTGGGAATAGGTCTTTCATTTGGTATTGCTATGGTGGCAAGTGTGATGTTGCCTGATTGGCATTTTGTATTCCAGCCTATCGCATTAGTGAGTGCTTTTATTTGTTCGACTGCCATTGGTGTTATTTTTGGATTTTTACCTGCAAGGAGTGCAGCAAAAATGAATCCAATAGATGCTCTCGCGAGAGAATAACGTAAACTAAACGCTAACTATAAGCTAACCATAAGATAAAAGCCCTTGAAACATAAAGGGCTTTTATTTGAATGAATTAGGTATTCTATTTAACTAAAAATACCCAACTATTATGAGTAAAAGGTATTTTTATTGGGATCACCTATGCTGTAATTACCTTCTATTCGATAATAGGAATGATAAGGTCAGCATGATCACCCTTAGGCCCTTTTATCGTGCTATAATTAACTTTCTGCCCCGCTTTAAGTGTGCGGTAACCTTCCATTCTGATTGTTGAATAGTGGGCAAAAATATCATCGCCACCTTTTGCTGGGGTAATAAAACCAAAACCCTTAGCGTTATTGAACCACTTTACTGTACCTGTCTCCATACTTAGCTTCTCTCATATACTTGTATTTATTTGTTTAACATCACTTTCAGTATATTTACTGAGCTGTTCATAAAACATACTCTATTTTATTGTTTCAATCGTCAAGAGGTGAAGAGGGTAGAAAGTGTTTCGGGTAGATGAAATTTTGATGTAGCTAACGCTTTGTAATTTTTTGAATGTAAAAAGAAGGAATAAAAAAGCGTTGATAGGCAGACTTTCCTGTGAGATGGTAAACTAAATGTCATAATTGAAAGTGACGTTTAACAAAACTATGAGTAATACAAAACAATGGGTCAGTTTGATTTTTTAACAGAAACCACGTTAAGGGAAGATGTTCATCAGAAAAATGAGCCACCATCAATGTATAAGGTGATCTTGAATAATGATGATTACACCCCCATGGATTTTGTTGTAGAAGTGCTTACGATGTATTTTTTCCTTAGTGAGGAAAAAGCAACGCAAATTATGTTGGACGTTCATCATAAAGGAAAAGGAGTTTGTGGGGTTTATAGTGCGGACATTGCTGAAACAAAAGTGGCGCAAGTTAATCTGTATGCGAGAGAAAACGAATACCCACTTTTATGTACTCTTGAACAGGCATGATCCGGTTAGTCTTTTAAGGAGGAGGTGCTTATGCTTAATCACGAATTAGAGCTGAGTCTTAATGTTGCATTCGCGAAAGCCCGTGATAACAGACACGAATTTATGACTGTAGAGCACCTGCTGTTGGCGCTATTAAGTAATAAATCGGCACGCGAAGCATTGGAAGCTTGTAAAGTCGATCTAGCAGTCTTACGCGAAGAGCTTGAAGTCTTTATTCGTAAAACAACCCCAATTCTGCCTGAAAATGTGGACAGAGAAACACAGCCAACGCTGAGTTTTCAGCGTGTATTACAGCGCGCGGTTTTTCATGTTCAATCATCAGGCAAAAATGAAGTCTCTGGCGCGAATGTGCTGGTGGCTATTTTTAGTGAACAAGAATCTCACGCAGCTTACCTATTACGTAAACACGACGTTAGTCGCCTTGATGTCGTTAACTTTATTTCTCATGGCATTTCAAAAGAAGATCAACAAAATGAAGATCTTTCTGACATGAATGATATGAACGCACAATCTCAACAAGAGATGCCTCAAAGTGACGATCATATGGATAATTTTACCACTAACCTTAATCAGTTAGCGCGCCAAGGTAAAATTGATCCCCTAATTGGGCGTCAAGCTGAATTAGAAAGAACAATCCAAGTATTATGCCGTCGTCGCAAAAATAACCCATTATTAGTGGGTGAATCGGGTGTCGGTAAAACAGCTATCGCAGAAGGGCTTGCATGGCGTATTGAGCAAGATGATGTGCCTGATGTGATGAAAGGTTACACAATTTACTCACTCGATATTGGTTCGCTATTAGCGGGAACAAAATATCGTGGTGATTTCGAAAAACGGTTTAAAGCATTACTGAAAACCCTCGAAAAAGATGATAAAAGCATCTTATTTATTGATGAGATCCACACCATTATTGGTGCAGGAGCGGCATCGGGAGGACAGGTTGATGCGGCAAACTTAATTAAGCCATTGTTATCTGGTGGTCGAATTCGTGTTATAGGCTCTACGACTTATCAAGAATTTAGCAATATCTTTGAAAAAGACAGAGCGCTCGCGCGTCGTTTCCAAAAAATTGATGTAATTGAGCCATCTCCAGATGAGACGGTTTTGATCATCAAAGGATTGCGCCAGAAATACGAAGCACACCATGATGTGCGTTATACCAATAAAGCTATTCAGGCTGCGGTGGACTTATCGGTTAAATACATTACTGATAGACATCTACCTGATAAAGCTATTGATGTCATCGATGAAGCGGGTGCAAAAACACGTTTAATTGCACCAAGCAAACGTAAAAAAACCATTAATGTCTCAGATATTGAGTCGGTCGTGGCTAAAATTGCACGAATTCCTGAAAAAACAGTTTCTAGTAGCGATAAATCAATACTGAAAAATCTCGATAACCAATTAAAAATGTTGGTATTCGGTCAGGATCAAGCAATCCATGCCTTATCTGAATCGATTAAGATGAGTCGTGCAGGATTAAGCCAAGATAATAAACCAGTGGGTTCGTTCTTATTTGCGGGTCCTACTGGGGTAGGTAAAACGGAAGTCACTGTACAGTTAGCAAAAGCGTTAAATGTTAAACTGCTACGCTTTGATATGTCAGAATATATGGAAAGACATACGGTCAGTCGCTTAATTGGTGCTCCTCCTGGTTATGTTGGTTTTGACCAAGGTGGATTATTAACAGACGCTGTTATTAAAAATCCATATTCCGTTGTGTTACTTGATGAAATTGAGAAAGCGCACCCTGATGTATTCAATATTCTGTTACAGGTAATGGATAACGGTACATTAACGGATAACAATGGGCGTAAAGCCGATTTCCGTAATGTTATTTTAGTGATGACAACCAATGCGGGCGTGCGTGAAACGCAACGTAAATCGATTGGGTTTACAGAGCAAGATAATAGCACTGATGCGATGGTCGAAATCAAAAAAGCCTTCTCACCAGAGTTCCGTAACCGTTTAGATAGTATTATTTGGTTTAATGCCTTATCACCAGAAATTATCTCTATGGTTGTGGATAAATTTATTGTTGAACTGCAAGTGCAGTTAGATGATAAAGGAGTATCGCTAGAAGTTAGCCAAGAAGCACGTCAATGGTTATGTGATAAAGGCTATGACAAAGCGATGGGCGCAAGACCAATGGCGCGTGTTATTCAAGAAAACTTGAAAAAACCATTAGCTAACGAGATTTTATTTGGTTCTCTTGTTAATGGCGGTTCAGTTTCAGTAACACTCGATAAGCTGGCAGGCAAATTGAATTATGAGTTTGTTAGCCAAGAGAAACTGGCCAAAAATGAAGATACCGTTATCTAAGGATAGCGGTTAATCTCACTAAGCTATATAAGTTATAAAAGCATACACCACAGGTGAGCATCAATAAATGCCTTGCCTGTGGTGTTTTTTTCACCCGTTATATGACAATAGCGGGAGAGAACAGATTGGGATCAACGGCTACGGAAGATGATACGGCCTTTGCTCAGGTCATATGGGGTCAGCTCAACGGTAACCTTGTCGCCTGTCAGGATACGAATATAGTTTTTACGCATTTTTCCTGAGATATGAGCGGTAACGACGTGTCCGTTTTCTAATTCTACGCGGAACATCGTGTTTGGCAGAGTATCCAGTACAGTGCCTTGCATTTCAATGTTGTCTTCTTTGGCCATCTAATCCTCTAAGTTTTAATAACCATATTTTTTAAACGGCAAGATAATGCCGAAAATATTGTCCTATGTAAAGGAATGTTATTGGATAGCAATGGTGTTTACCTTGCTATTGCACTTAACATCCTTACCGCAACTTGCGTTTTACTTTGCTAAAGTAAAAGTAATAACAGAAGTCGTAATTCTTTATTTTGTGGTATTTGTAGCAATAAAATAACAGCACCCTAACCACATAATGGGTGTGTAAGATAAAATTTTTGTATAAACCTTTTTGCATAAATAACAGAATGACATTCTCAATTCTGTCTTAAATAAGAAGGGCTTTACAAAAACAAGCAGTGATTATAATTCCAACGATTGCTGATACCAACACTTTTTATCAATAATCACTTTTTTCCAACGAGATAACGCAACTAAATAATGTTCACGAGAGATCTCAGTCGCACCTAACGAGGCAGTATGAGAGTTTAGCACCTGACAATCAAATAGTTGACCCCCATAACGAAGAAAATGGTTATAAAAAGCAATAAAGGCACATTTAGAAGCGTTATCTCTACGGCTAAACATAGATTCGCCACAAAAAACGGCACCCATGTTTACACCATATAATCCTCCAACGAGTTCATCACCTTCCCAAACCTCAACAGAGTGAGCTTCACCTTGTTGATGAAGCTCTTCATAACCTGCTTTGATATCAGGGCCTATCCACGTTCCTTCTTCACGTACAGAACATGCCTCAATCACTGAAGCAAAGGCATGATTTAACGTAATTTTATAAGGCTGATGCCGAATAAATTTACGTAAACTGCGCCCAATATGCAAATCACCAGCCGGTAAAACGGCTCTTGGATCGGGTGACCACCATAATGGTTCTTCATTAGGGAAATACCACGGGAAAATACCCGATTGATACGCAACACGTAATCGTGAAAGGGAGATTTCTCCCCCTATCGCTAATAAACCATTAGGCTCTTTTAACGCTAAGTGAGGCTCTGGAAAATCTAAATCACTATCATCCAATTGAAACAACGGCATATTATGCCTCGTGAGTTGGTGTTAATAGAGCCTGTCTTTGATGAAATTTAGCATAATGCCCTTGTTGTTGTAACAACGAAGCATGAGTGCCTGTTTCAACGATTTTTCCGCCATCCATAACGCAGATTTTATCCATTTTATCTAAACCGTGAAGTCTGTGAGTGATCATTAATACAGCCTTACCTTGGCAATGCTGATGTAAGAGCGCAAGGATCTGCTGTTCTGTATCGGCATCAAGGCCTTCTGTTGGCTCATCAAGCAATACAAGAGGGGCATTGTGGAGTAACGCCCTTGCCAGACCTAAACGTCGCTGCTCGCCACCAGAGAGCTGTCTACCACCATCACCCATCCATGCATTTAAGCCTTCATCATTTTCAAGTAGCTGCCCAAGACCCACTTGCTGAAGAACATCTTTAAGCTCTTCATCTGTTGCCTGTTCTTTGGCCATCAATAGATTTTCTCTTAATGTGTGGCTAAAGACATGAACGCGTTGAGGGACAACGGACATCATTGAACGTAATGTCGCTTCATCATAATCAGCAATAGGCAAATTATTTAAGCTGATAGTACCGTGAGTCGGATCAAAAGCCCGATTGATCAACTGCAACAGAGTCGATTTACCACACCCCGTTTTTCCTAATAAGGCAATGTGTTGTCCTGCTTCAATCGTTAAATCAACGTGATTGATGACTTGCATTGGTTGGGCTGGATAAGTAAAGCAAATATCGCGCATTGTCAGTGTGGCACGATTGTTTGTTTCTCCTCCTTTTTCAGGAAAAGTGACATCCGGTTTTTGCTCAATTAAATGAGAAATACGTGTTGCTGATGTCATTACTTGACCTAAATGTTGGAAAGCAACAGTAACAGGCGCTAAAGACTCAAATGCTGCCAATGCACAGAATGTAAATAAGGCAATTAACGCTTCAGGCATAAAACTATTGTCGATACCATCAGCCGCAAGCCATAAAATTAAGGTTGCTGTTAGACCTGATGCGAGGATCATTAATGATTGCGATAAGCCAGTTAAGTTTGCTTGTTGTGCTTGTCTACGCAGCCATTTAGCTTCAAGTTGCGCCAAATTTTGTCTAAAACGAGGTAATGCGCCAAAAACAGTTAGCTCGGCTTGCCCTTGCAACATGCTGGTTAATACTGTGCGATATTGACCTCGTAAGTCGGTGAGATCACGGCCAATAGGTTTTCCTGCGTAGTAGAATACGAAAGGCAAAACAATCAGCAAGGTAAGCATAATGCCACCCAGCGTATTGGCTAAACGAGCATCGATTAAACCAAGGCCAAACATAATTGCCATAATGACAACAAAAGCGGCAATAATAGGGGAAATAACGCGAATATAAAGGTGATCGAGCGTTTCAACATCAGCAACTAAGCGGTTCAGTAATTCACCTTGACGAAAACGTGCAATTCCACCCGGTGAAAGAGGGAGGATCTTTTTAAAAGTGAATACACGTAAGTGCGATAATACGCGAAACGTTGCATCATGACTGACAAGCCTTTCAAAATAACGACCCGCAGTACGAAAAATTGCTGCACCTCGAACCCCCGCAGCTGGTAGCATATAGTTAAAGCTATAAATACCCGCAAAACCCGCAAGAGATGTACCTGCTAAAAACCAGCCCGATAGTGTTAAAAGACCAATACTCGCCAGTAAAGTCAGAATTGCAAGGATAATCCCCAGCAATAACATAAACCAGTGACGGCGATAGAGCGCAAGAAAAGGAAGCAATACTCTCATGATTAAAGTTCCTCTTTACGATGAGCAAGAAGGCGAGCAAAAGTGCCGTTCTGTTGGCTTAATGATGCATAGGTGCCAGTTTCAATAATCTGACCTTTTTCCATCACCCAAATTTGGTCGTAACCTAATGTCTCTTCAAGTAGATGCGTAATAAGCAAGGTCGTTTGATTTAATGAGGCATTATTCAGCGCGTGCATGACACGTTGTTCACTATGAGAATCAAGGCTTGCTGCCGGTTCATCTAATAATAAAAATTGACAAGGCGACAATAAAGCACGCGCAACAGCAATACGCTGAGCCTGACCAACAGAAAGGCGTGCAGCACTATCGCCAATAATTGTATTTAAGCCGTCAGGTAACTCATGAATAAAATCGCTGACATAGGCTTTTTCAATAGCAAGGTTGATTTGTTCATCACTGGCATTAGGATTGCTTAAGCGAATATTATCCAGCAAGGTTTGCTCGGGTAAATTTGGATTTTGACCAACCCAGCTTAAACATTGACGCCATGCTTCAGGCGAGAGTTGCGTCAATTCAACGCCATTAACTTTTAAGGAGCCACGATAAGGTAAAAAGCCGAGCAGCACATTTAATAGCGAGCTTTTGCCTGCACCACTTAGACCCACAATCGCAATTCGTTGATTAGGGTTAATAGTAAAGTTTAATGGACCTGCGAGTTTGACACCTTGATGAGATAGAATTTCTAGTTCATGAGCCGTTATCTCAATACTTTCTGTGGTATTAAGGCGCTCATTGCCTGTGAATTGTGGTTTTTCACCATCGGCTTCTAAAAACTCAACCAGAGATTCTGCTGCGCCAACGGCTTGTGCTTTGGCATGATAGTAAGTTCCTAAATCACGCAGAGGTTGGAAGAATTCAGGGGCTAAGATCAGCGCTAAAAAGCCTGAGAAAAGTGTGACACCTAAACCATAACTACCAAAACTGAGTTCACCTAAGTAAGAAAAACCAAAGTAAACAGCCACAACAGCAATCGAAACCGCGGTAAAGAATTCCAATACGCCTGATGAAAGGAATGCCATTCTTAGCACTTCCATTGTACGTTTGCGGAAATCTTCTGTTGCTTCGGTGATTTGTTTAACTTCTGCATTACCACGGTTAAATAACCGTAATGTATCTAACCCTCTTAATCTATCGAGGAAGTTACCACTTAAACGACCTAATGCGAGGAAGTTTCTGCGGTTAGCATCTGCTGCGCCTAATCCCACTAATGCCATAAATAGCGGGATCAGTGGAGCGGTGAAAAATAGAATCAAGCCAGCAGCCCAGTTAACAGGGACGATGGTGATAAGAATAAGGATAGGCACAATGGTAGAAAGATACATTTGCGGAATATAACGCGCATAGTAATCTTGCATATCTTCTATTTGCTCTAGAATAATTGTTGCCCAACTCCCTGCGGGTTTGCCTTTTACCCAAACAGGACCTAGCTCTTCAAGTCTATCAAGAACAATTTTACGAATTTGTTGCCTGACCGCCATACCACAGCGATAACCTACTCGTTCTCTTATCGCCATCACTACAGCGCGTAAGATAAAAATACCAATAAGGGTGAGAAAGGTAGGTATGTGCATATCACGACTCAGACTGTCCATGATAAATGCTTGAAGTAAAACAGCTAATAACCATGCTTGTGCAATAATTAATAAGCCGCTTACAACACCTAGGATCATTGATAGCCGTAGCCATCGACGGGCTGGAGCACTTTGCTGTTTCAGCCATCGAACCAATTCACTTTGTTTAGTTTTATCCATAAGAAAAGATTCAAATCTGCAGGTGAGATACAAAGTATCAGAAAGGCCAAGGGTAAGTAGTTATACGCTTTGGCAACCAGGCTAGTATGTTACATGGTAAAAGGCGCTACTGAAATAGCGCCTTGAAAGGAAGTGATGATTTTAGTTGGATTTTAGTGCGTCTAAGTAGCGTTCTGCATCTAAAGCAGCCATACAGCCTGTACCTGCGGAGGTAATTGCTTGACGATAAATGTGATCCATCACGTCACCTGCGGCGAAAACACCCTCGATAGAGGTTTGTGTTGCATTACCTTGCGTACCTGATTGCACTTTGATGTAACCGTTGTCTAATTCTAATTGGCCATCAAAAATAGCAGTATTAGGGCTATGACCAATAGCGATAAAGACGCCCATAACATCTAATTCTTCGGTTTTATCGCTCTTAGTATCTTTTAAGCGAACTTTCGTTACACCCATATCATCGCCAAGAACTTCGTCTAAGGTACGATCAGTATGCAAAATAATGTTGCCACTGTTAACTTTGTCCATTAAACGGTTAATTAAGATCTTTTCAGAACGGAAAGAATCACGGCGGTGGATCAGATGAACTTCTGATGCAATATTTGCTAAATAAAGAGCTTCTTCCACAGCGGTATTTCCGCCACCGACAACAGCGACTTTCTGATTACGATAGAAAAATCCGTCACAGGTTGCACAAGCTGAAACGCCTCGGCCTTTAAAAGATTCTTCTGAAGGTAAACCGATATAACGTGCAGAAGCACCTGTTGCGATAATTAAAGCATCACAAGTGTATTCTTGTTCATCACCAAATAGGCGAAATGGACGGTTTTTCAGATCGACTTTATTAATATGGTCAGAGATAATCTCTGTATTAAATTTTTCAGCGTGCTGAAACATGCGGTCCATTAATCCAGGACCTGTTAACCCTTCTGGGTCACCGGGCCAGTTTTCGACTTCTGTTGTCGTTGTCAGCTGACCGCCTTTTTCAACACCCGTAATCAGTACTGGTTCTAAGTTTGCTCTTGCAGCATAAACGGCGGCGGTATAACCCGCAGGGCCAGAACCTAAAATAATAAGTTTGCTATGTTTGATGGTGCTCATGTGTACCTCATCTCTGATTAGGCGTGATGCGAATTGAGGGATTGTAGGAGAAATAAGACGTTAAAAAAAGCCAATGACGAGAAATAGACATAATATTTTAGCTATTTTAGCAATAGTTAATACTAATATAGTTTAATAATTATAGAGTTATATTGGGTTAACATCATCGAATTAACCTGAAACATTTTGCTTTACAATTGATGTTTATCTTGCGTATATAGAGAATAACATAGCGCCTTGTTCTGATTTTTACTCATTTGCTTTGACAATCCGCTGTACATTTGCGAAAACATGATTGTTAAAGATAATTATCCTCGGATGTTATACGTATTATTTTTTAGACAGACAGGGTATAGGATAGTTACTTTACGATATTTGCTAATGAGTATTTGGATAAAATAGAACTTTTATCTGGGATTAAAAGAAAATAGATTGGTAGTTTGCTCTGACCGTTTGATACCGAAGTTTCGACAGTGATGCTGAAGGTGTACAGGTATGGGTATAGGAAAATAAAGTAAGAGAAAAAGAGAAAGAGAGTATAGAGATGATTGATAATAAAAAACGTCCGGGTAAAGATCTTGATAGAATAGACCGGAATATTCTAAATGAGCTTCAAAAAGATGGTCGTATTTCAAACGTTGAACTATCTAAGCGTGTAGGTTTATCACCAACGCCTTGTTTAGAGCGTGTACGTCGTTTAGAACGCCAAGGATTTATTTCTGGTTATACTGCACTGTTAAACCCACACTACTTAGATGCATCATTGCTGGTATTCGTGGAAATCACATTAAACCGCGGTGCGCCAGATGTTTTTGAACAATTTAATATGGCTGTTCAAAAACTTGAAGAAATCCAAGAATGTCATTTAGTTTCTGGTGATTTTGACTATCTGTTGAAAACTCGTGTACCTGATATGTCCGCTTACCGTAAATTACTCGGTGAAACACTGTTACGTCTTCCTGGTGTTAATGACACACGTACATACGTGGTTATGGAAGAAGTTAAACAAAGTAACCGTCTTGTAATTAAAACTCGCTAAGCCAACTTAATAGGTTGGTGCAAAGCAGGAAAAAGTTAGGTACACTCCTGTTTATGCATACAGTTTCAACGCTGGGATATCTCAGCGTTGTTCCGTTTTAATTCACCCTAAGTTAAACCTGGAGAGCCATCTTTGAGCCAGGAATATACAGAAGATAAAAATATTCGTTTAACAAAGATAAGCAACCGTCGCCGTATTTGGGAGGCTATTCTCATCCTCATCGGTATTGGCGCTGTCTTTTTAATGGTGTCGTTACTTAGCTTTCATCCCTCTGATCCTAGCTGGTCACAAACCACTTGGAATGAGCCTATTCAAAATTTAGGCGGTAGTATCGGGGCATGGTTAGCTGATATTCTATTTTCTGCATTTGGTTTACTTGCCTATGCAATTCCTGTTGTCGTAGTCTTTGGGTGCTGGAATTCTCTACGCTACCAACAAAACCGTGAATATACCGACTTCTTTTCCCTTGCACTTCGCACGATTGGTGCTTTGGCTCTGATCTTTACCTCTTGTGCATTGGCTGATCTTAATTTTGATGATATCTATAATTTCAGCTCGGGTGGTGTTATTGGCAGTTTGTTTAGCAAAGCCTTATTACCGTGGTTTAATGTTTTAGGTGCTACTCTTGCTCTGTTATCTGTATGGGCAATTGGCTTTACATTGTTTACTGGCTGGTCTTGGTTAACAATCACAGAAAAAATTGGTGCCGTAATTTTGGGCGGTGTTGGTTTTATTACCAATAGAGGCCGAAATGAAGCTGATTACGAAGATGAAGAAGAGGAAGATGATACTCAAGACGTTGTTACAGAAATAGCTGAAAATTCAAATCAAAAAGAAAATCAGCAAACAGAATTAACAACAGAAGAGAGTGATGATATTTTATTTTCTGCACCTTCAGCACTTGAACTAGCTCGTCAGCAAGAGATAGACACATTACAAGTTAAAGCAGAACATGAAGATGATTTGCCGTCTTTCTCTGCAACAAACGACATAACAGATGAGCATGCGCAAACATTGACGCAACAAGCTGCTTCTTTTGTGCCAGAAACAGTTTCACAACCCACTCATACAGAGGAAGAACCAGAACATTATCGTTTTGATATTCCAGAAGCATTTTTGAAAAAAGAAGCGCAATCAGAAGCCAATGCTCCTCAAGATCTCGCTTACTCAATACCAGAAAAAAATACACCTGCTGAGATGCCGTTTGATGACAAACCTATGGTGCAGCCATCGTCTGTATCAACAGATAGTGTTATGCCAGCAGGCAGAGCTGAACCTACATTCTCGTTAGCACCTGATACAGACTCTTTAACGCAAGCAGCAGCTACGGTAGCATCAGGTGTGGCAACGAGTGCTCTTGTTAGTCATGGTTCTCAAATTAAACAAGGATTAGGCCCTGAATTACCACGCCCAAATCCAGTACGACTGCCAACACGTCGTGAGCTTTATGGTATTCATATACCTTCACAACGTGAAGCAGAACTACGTCGTCGTGAGGAAGCCGTTCAATCTGAACCTGAAGATGAATTAGCTGATATCCAAGAACAAGCGAATTTCGAACAAGAGTTGCGTCAGCAATTCCTTGAACAGCAACGCGAACGTTATGGTGAGAACGATAGTGCTGATCCAGAAGCTATTATTGGAGCAGACAATCAGCCAAATATTACAACGCCATTATCTTCATTTAATCATCAACAAGATGATTATCGTGATGAACCAACGGTTACCGCAAATACATTCTCTTCTTCAAAAGAAAATAACAGTGATATTGATGAAGATGAGCAATATCAACAACAATTAGCAGCACAATTTAAGCAACAATTGCAGGATCGCTATGGTGATGATGTTTCGTTAGATGATGACGAAGATGAAGTTTTACCTCAAATATCAACATCAGCACCTTCATTGCAAGCAACCACAGGTTATCAACCTCATATTCAACATTCATTTGCTTCACAATCAGCGCAACCGACGCAAACTATTGAGAAAAAAGTTGAATATCCAGCCAGCAATGCATTTCTACAAATTTCGCCTCGTGATGAAGAAGAGGAAGAGTACAGCCCTAAAATTGAGTTAGAAAGAGAGCTAACAGCATTAGAGGCATTCTCGCCAATTGATGATCTATTGGATGAAGATCCAGCAGAGCCAGTGTTTACACCGATTGTTTCAGAACCTGTTACGCCACAAGTTGCACCTCAAACTGCACCACAATCACGTATTGAGCCTCAGCCGAATATGGCTCAGCATTTTGCACAGCAACAGCAACAGCAACAGCAACAGCAACAGCAACAGCAACAGCAACAGCAACAGCAACAGCAACAGCAACAGCAAGAATCGTTAATTCACCCGTTCTTGATGCGTAATGATAGACCGTTGCAAAAGCCAACAACACCCATGCCTTCTCTGGATCTACTAACAACGCCACCAGTAGAAGATGAACCTGTTGATATGTTCGAGCTAGAGCGTATTGGTAAACTTATTGAAGCGCGTCTTAATGATTACCGTGTTAAAGCCAAGGTAGTTGGTATTTCACCGGGGCCTGTTATCACTCGTTTTGAACTTGAACTTGCACCGGGTGTAAAAGCGGCACGTATATCAAATTTATCACGCGACTTAGCGCGTTCATTGTCTGCTATTGCGGTACGTATTGTTGAAGTTATTCCGGGTAAACCTTATGTAGGGCTGGAATTACCTAACAAAAAACGCCAAACCGTATATATGCATGAGTTATTAGATAGCAATGCATTTCGTGACAGCCGTTCTCCATTGACTGTTGTTTTAGGTAAAGATATCGGTGGTCAGCCAGTTGTTGCCAATTTGGCTAAAATGCCTCACTTACTTGTTGCCGGTACAACAGGCTCCGGTAAATCTGTCGGTGTGAATGCGATGATCATCAGCATTCTTTATAAAGCGAAACCAGAAGATGTTCGCTTTATTATGATTGACCCTAAAATGCTTGAGCTTTCGGTTTATGAAGGTATTCCACATCTTCTAACCGAAGTGGTTACCGACATGAAAGATGCCGCAAGCGCTCTGCGTTGGAGTGTGGCTGAAATGGAACGCCGTTATAAACTAATGTCAGCATTAGGTGTGCGTAATCTTGCTGGCTATAACGAAAGAATTAAAGAAGCAGAAGCGATGGGGCGCCCAATTCCTGATCCATTCTGGAAACCAAGCGACAGCATGGCAACAGAAATACCGATGTTGGAAAAAGAGCCTTATATCGTGGTTGTTGTTGATGAGTTTGCTGATTTAATGATGACCGTAGGTAAGAAAGTTGAAGAATTGATTGCTCGTTTGGCACAAAAAGCGCGTGCCGCGGGGATCCATCTTGTACTTGCAACGCAAAGACCTTCTGTGGACATTATTACAGGGTTAATTAAAGCCAATATTCCTAGCCGCATCGCATTTACTGTATCAAGTAAAATCGATTCTCGAACTATCTTAGACCAAGGTGGCGCAGAGTCTTTACTCGGCATGGGGGATATGCTTTATGCTCCTAATGGTTATCCGCCAGAACGTGTTCACGGTGCTTTTGTCAGTGATGATGAAGTTCATGCAGTAGCAACCGACTGGAAAGCACGCGGTCGTCCTCAGTATATTGAAGCCATTACCAAATGTAGCGAAGAAGGTGAAGGTAATAGTGGTGGTGGATATGATGATGGTGAAGAGCTTGATCCGTTATTTGACCAAGCTGTAGAATTTGTGGTTGAAAAACAACGTGTTTCTATTTCTGGGGTACAACGTCAATTTAGAATTGGCTATAACCGTGCAGCAAGAATTGTGGAACAAATGGAAATGCAAGGTATTGTCAGTGCGCCAAATCACAACAATACGCGTGATGTCCTTTCACCACCGCCTTCAGATATGTAATATCTTGAAAACACAGTTATCAGCTAATGATATAGCGTGGTAATCTGCACAACATCATCAATAATTTATACGCCGACATTATGTCGGCGTTATCTCATGCCGAGGCTTGTAGAATGAAAAAAGTATTATTTGCAGTGTGTGCGATGACATTAATAAGTAGCCAAGCCGCTTGGGCTGATGCACGTCAGGATTTGCAACAACGATTAAATAAAGTAAATAGTTTTCAAGCAAACTTTAGTCAAACCGTGACCAGCAATGAAGGCTCTCTTATTCAAAAAGGGGAAGGAAATTTAAAAGTACAGCGCCCTGATTTGTTTAATTGGCAGATGACAGCACCGGATGAGAGCACATTGATCTCTGATGGTAAAACATTGTGGTTTTACAATCCTTTTGTCGAGCAAGTTACGGCAACTTGGCTGGAAAGTGCCACAACCAATACGCCTTTTATGCTGATCGCCCGTAATGACAGTAAAGAGTGGCAAAACTATGACGTAAAACAGTCTGGTGATCGTTTTGAGTTAACACCTAAAGTAGAAAATAACTTAAAACATTTTACGATAACAGTATCACCTAATGGACAAATTCAGCAATTTGCAGCTACAGAGCAAGACGGTCAGGTAAGTAATTATCAATTAACTGCACAGACTGCCGCACCAATCGATGCATCCGCGTTTCGCTTTACTCCTCCTGCGGGTGTGACTGTGGATGACCAACGTCAGTGAGGATATTTTGAGTAATTTATCACTCGATTTTTCACGCAATGAGTTCCAACCTTTAGCCGCAAGAATGCGACCTGAAACGTTGGAGCAATATATCGGACAAACTCATTTACTTGCTGAAGGTAAACCATTACCTCGAGCAATTAAAGCGGGTCAATTGCATTCTATGATCTTATGGGGGCCTCCTGGTACGGGTAAAACCACCCTTGCTGAGATCATTGGTCGCTATGCGCAAGCTGATATAGAAAGATTATCTGCGGTGACATCGGGTATTAAAGAAATCAGAGAGTCTATTGAAATTGCGCGCCAAAACCGCAATGCAGGACGTAGAACGATCCTATTTGTTGATGAAGTTCATCGTTTTAATAAGAGTCAACAAGATGCCTTCTTGCCTCATATCGAAGACGGTACAATCACTTTTATTGGTGCAACAACAGAAAATCCCTCTTTTGAATTAAATTCAGCGTTGCTATCCAGAGCAAGAGTTTATCTATTACGCTCATTAACCGAAGTCGATATTGAGTTAGTTCTACAACAAGCGCTGGACGATCCTGAAAGGGGTTTAGGCGGACGTAATATTATCCTGCCAGATGATACACGCAAAATGATTGCACAATTGGTTAATGGTGATGCGCGCCGTTCATTGAATTTACTTGAAATGATGGCGGATATCGCTGAAGTTGATAATCAAGGAAAACGCGTATTAACACCGGCATTACTGACAGAAATCAGTGGTGAACGAAGTGCCCGTTTTGATAATAAAGGTGACCGCTTTTACGATCTTATCTCTGCATTGCATAAATCGGTAAGAGGCTCGGCGCCTGATGCTGCGCTTTATTGGTATGCAAGGATCATAACAGCCGGTGGCGATCCACTTTATGTTGCTCGTCGCTTATTAGCGATTGCATCCGAAGATGTGGGAAACGCCGATCCTCGTGCTATGCAAGTGGCAATTGCTGCATGGGATTGTTTTACGCGTGTAGGTCCTGCAGAAGGTGAGCGTGCTATTGCTCAAGCAATTGTATATCTGGCTTGCGCTCCCAAAAGTAATGCTGTTTATACCGCATTTAAAGCAGCCATTGCTGATGCTAAAAGTAAACCTGATTATGATGTACCTGAGCATTTGCGTAATGCACCAACAAAATTAATGAAAGAAATGGGGCTTGGTGCTGAATATCGATACGCCCATGACGAGCCTAATGCTTATGCAGCCGGAGAGGTCTATTTCCCTAAAGAAATGGCTGATACGCAGTACTATTACCCAGTGAAAAGAGGGTTAGAGATCAAGCTTGCAGAGAAATTAGACTGGCTTGCTCAACAAGATCAAAATAGTACGACAAAACGCTATCGCAAAATGTAAAGATGCGGTAAGGTTATTAAATTATCATTAATTTCTTAACTATGCCTTGTCTCAGATATCTTTTTTATAAGATAGGAGAGAAGGTTTTTATTAATCTATCAATAAGCACAGGATAAGCATGCTCGATCCAAATCTACTGCGTAATGAGCTAGACGCGGTCGCCGAAAAACTGGCTCGCAGGGGTTTCACCCTCAATGTGGAAAAAATTCGTCAACAAGAAGAACGCCGTAAGGTGTTACAGGTTGAAACTGAATCCCTGCAAGCAGAACGTAATTCTCGATCGAAGTCCATTGGTGCGGCAAAAGCGCGTGGTGAAGATATTGAGCCACTTCGTCAAGAAGTTAACCTGTTAGGTGAAAAACTTGAAGCTGCAAAAGCCGAACTTGAAGTGCTTCAAGCGGAAATTCGTGATTACGTTTTAACCATCCCAAATATGCCAGATGATGCGGTTCCAAATGGCAAAGATGACAGCGAAAACGTGGAAGTTTCTCGTTGGGGTACTCCAAAGACTTATGATTTTGAATTAAAAGATCATGTGACTTTAGGTGAGCTAACAGATGGTTTAGATTTTGCTTCTGCGGTAAAAATTACCGGTTCACGTTTTGTTGTGATGAAAGGTCAAGTTGCACGTTTACATCGTGCTATTACACAATTTATGTTGGATCTGCACACAGAAAAGCACGGCTACCAAGAAATGTATGTTCCTTACTTGGTTAACCATGCAACTTTGTACGGTACAGGCCAGTTACCTAAATTTAGTGAAGACTTATTCCACACTAAACCGTTAGAAGAAGAAGCAGAAAGCCAATACGCACTTATTCCAACAGCGGAAGTGCCTGTGACAAATATGGTAAGAGACGTCATTCTTGAAGAAGACGACTTGCCATTAAAAATGACGGCTCACACACCATGCTTCCGTTCAGAAGCAGGCTCTTATGGTCGTGATACGCGTGGTTTAATTCGTATGCACCAATTTGATAAAGTAGAGCTAGTTCAAATCGCTCATCCTGAAAAATCAATGGAAGCATTAGAAGAGCTGACTGGTCACGCTGAAAAAGTGCTGCAATTACTGAATCTACCTTACCGTAAAGTTGTGCTTTGCACTGGCGATATGGGCTTCGGTTCACGTAAAACTTACGACTTAGAAGTTTGGGTTCCGGCTCAAAATACTTACCGTGAGATCTCTTCATGCTCAAATATGTGGGATTTCCAAGCTCGTCGTATGCAAGCACGCTTCCGTTCTAAAGGTGATAAGAAAATACAACTTGTTCATACCTTAAATGGTTCGGGTTTAGCTGTAGGTCGTACTTTAGTTGCAATTATGGAAAACTATCAAATGGCTGATGGCCGTATTGAAATTCCAGAAGTGTTACGCCCATACATGAACGGTTTAGAATATATCGGTTAATTATTATCTAATTAATTGAGTATTAATAATTTAACCCCTTGCTTAGGCCGGGGGTTTTTTATTAACTGTAGTTAATATTTAACGCTATTTATTTGTTTTTTATAAGTCATTAAATCCAGAATATTTTATTACATCAGAGTTAAATCTCAACAAAGAGTGTGTTAAAAATAATTTAATTCTAAGGTATGTCTTTTTTGTTTATCTCTTTTTCATTCCTTGCTTGACAATTTCTCATATTGACATTAACTTGGATTTCTAGATGTTTAGCCGTCTAGATTTCCATTTAATAGGTGAGTTGATTAAAATGATAACACTAAAAAATGTCAGCAAAATTTATCAGCGAGGGAAAAAGCAAACTATTGCTGTTGATGATATTAATTTGAATATTGAGCAGGGAGATATCTTTGGCATCATTGGTTATAGCGGTGCGGGAAAAAGTAGTTTAATTCGTTTATTGAATCGCTTAGAGCCTGTAACAAAAGGAGAAGTGATTGTTGGTAAATACAACATTACCACCAGCAGTGAACGTGAGATCCGTAAAATCCGTCACTCAATTGGTATGATCTTTCAACATTTCAATTTACTGTGGTCACGCACCGTTAGAGAGAATATTGAATTCCCACTTGAAATTTCAGGATTAGATAAGAAGCAACGTTTTCAGCGTGCGAGTGAATTAATGGCGTTAGTAGGGCTTGCTGATAAAGCTGATGAATATCCATCAACATTAAGTGGCGGGCAAAAACAACGTGTTGGTATTGCTAGAGCATTAGCAAATAATCCAGATGTTTTATTATGTGATGAAGCAACATCTGCATTAGATCCCAAAACAACACAAACAATTTTAGCACTGCTCGCTGAAATTAATCAAAAAATGAATATTACGATTGTGTTGATCACACATGAAATGCAAGTTGTAAAAGCGATATGTAATAAAGTAGCCGTTATTGAGCAAGGAAAAATAATTGAACAAGGTGAAGTAGTCAAAATATTTAACCAACCAAAACATAAAGTGACACAACAGTTTTTATCACAATCAGTACATGTAACAGATAGCAGTGATGATATTGATAATATTAAGCAGCAAAGCACAGTAATAAAACTGCTACTGCAAGAGGGTAAAAAATATGACTATTTACTTTATGATTTAATTTCTAAATTTAATGAACCTGTTAATTTAATAAAGGGCAGTTTTTCACAAGAAAACGGGTTTATTTATTTACAGTTAAATAATAAATCGGATGAAATCATCCAATATCTTGAGAATAATAAATTTGATATAGCGGTCGTGTGATATGGATGAAATACAAATTTGGTTGAATAGCTATTTACCGCATTTAAAACTCAATGTACTCGGTGAAGAGACATTAAATACATTATATATGACACTTGTTTCTGGTGCATTATCCTGCTTATTAGGGATCTTAATTGGTGTGGCATTATTTTTAACAGCAAAAGAGGGTTATAAAGAACATATTTTTATTTATCGAACACTCTCATTTATTGTGAATATCTTTAGAGCCGTTCCTTTTATTATTTTGATCATTTTATTGTTCCCTTTTACTAAATTAATTGTGGGAACCATATTAGGTGTTAATGCAGCACTACCTGCATTAGTGATTTCAGCCGCTGCTTTTTATGCTCGATTGGTTGAATTAGCATTACGTGAAGTAGATAAAGGCGTTATAGAAGCAAGTCTCTCAATGGGTGCTAATTTACCTACACTAATCTTTAAAGTGTTATTGCCAGAATCATCACCCGCACTTATTTCTGGTTTAACTGTCACGCTGATTTCTTTAGTGGGAGGAACTGCAGTTGCAGGTGCAATTGGGGCAGGAGGATTGGGTAACTTAGCTTATTTAGAGGGATTTCAGCGTAGCCATCTTGATGTAGTTTGGATTGCAACATTAGTGATTTTATTTATTGTGCTATGTATTCAGTTATTGGGAGATAGTGTTGTAAGAAATATAGATAAACGATAATTAAAGAATTAATTCAATTAAAAATCAAATTTAAAAATAAGGTTACAATAATGAAACTAACAGTATTTAAAAAACTGGGATCACTGCTACTTATTAGCTTAGCGCTCTCTGCTTGCAAACCATCAGATGAAAAATCAGAAAATAAATTAATTATCGGTGCATCAAGTACACCTCATGCGGAAATTCTAGAATTTATTAAACCGCAACTAGCCAAAGAAGGATTAGAGTTAGATATTAGAATTTTTAATGATTATATTATTCCTAATCAAGCATTAGCAGAAAAAGAATTGGATGCAAACTTCTTCCAACATGTGCCTTATTTAAATAAAACACTAGCTGATCACCCTGATTGGAAATTAGTATCAGCAGGCGCAGTGCATATGCACCCATATCGTTTTTTCTCGCAGAAATATAAAAGCTTACAAGATTTACCTAATGGTGCAAAAATGATTAGTAGTAATAATCTGGCACAACATGGACATATATTAAAACTGTTTCAAGATGAGGGTTTAATTAAATTACGAGATGGCATTGATCCTGATGATTCTACGATTGATGACATCGTTGAGAATCCTCGTAATATTAAGTTTTTATTTACCTATGATGGTCCATTGTTGCCACAAATATATAAAAATGGTGAAGCAGATGTCGCTTCTATTGATGGGCACTTTGCCATTAATGCTGGGCTAGATTTAAGCAAAGAAGTAATTTATACAGAGCCTGCGGCTAACAGCAAGTTTGCCAATGTGGTTGTTATAAGAGAAGAAGATAAAAACGATCCGCGTATTGCTAAATTAATGGCACAACTAAAAGCGCCTGAAACCAAAAAATTTATTTTGGATACCTTTAAAGGCGAAGCAGTTCCTGTTCCATAATCAGTTTATTTTTAAACTAACGTATCAAAGAGTGGTGTAAGAAATTATGCCACTTTTTTGTTTATTATGAGAGGGATTATAAAAAGCTTTTTAATAAAAGAATGACTATTTAACAAAAATATAACGCAATCCGCCATTGGTTAAACCGATCACGGCAGATCCTATTTATGCTGTTAAATTAGACCTATCGCTCGAATTTACCTTCGTTATTTATGACAATTCTATTTAATTAGAACCCTACAAAAGAGCATATTCTATGATAGTTTCTAAACAGCAGTTACATCAATTAATCAAAAATAAATTACATCATGCAGGATTGAGTGAGCCTCATGCTGATACGGTGGCTGATGTCTTAGTCCATGCTGATGCCAAAGGTATTCATTCTCATGGTGCTGTGCGTGTGGAATATTATGCAGAGCGGATCAGTAAAGGCGGTACAAATACGACGCCTAATTTTACGTATACTGAAACGGGGCCATGTAGCGCTGTATTTGATGGTGATAATGGTGCTGGACATGTCGCAGCGAAAGATGCAATGGAATGCGCCATTAAAATGGCACAAGAGAAGGGCGTTGCGGTTGTTGGTGTAAGACGAATTGGTCATAGTGGTGCGCTGTCTTATTTTGTTGAACAAGCATCACGAGCAGGCATGGTGGGTATTTCGCTGTGTCAATCTGATCCTATGGTTGTTCCTTTTGGTGGCTCTGAAGTCTATTACGGCACTAATCCTATCGCTTTTTCAGCGCCTGGAGTTGGCGATAAACGTATTACATTTGATATGGCGACAACTGTACAGGCATGGGGCAAGGTACTCGATGCGCGCTCGCGTCATGTCGATATTCCTGATACTTGGGCAGTTGATGAAAGTGGTAAACCTACGACAGATCCCTTCGCAGTAAAAGGTTTATTACCTATTGCGGGACCTAAAGGTTATGGTTTAATGATGATGGTTGATGTGTTGTCTGGTATTTTGCTGGGGCTTCCTTTTGGTAAACATGTCAGTTCGATGTATCACGATTTAACACAAGGGCGAGAGCTAGGCCAATTACATATTGTTATTAATCCTGCTTTCTTTACTGATGCTTCATTATTTAGAGAACATATCTCACAGGCTATGGGGGAGTTAAATGCAATTAAGCCAGCTCCTCATGTGGGGAAAGTGCTTTATCCTGGTGAGAATAGTCAAATAGAAGAACAAAGAAGTGAAAAAGAAGGTATTGAAATTGTTGATGAAATTTATAATTATTTAATATCTGATGCACTTTATAATAAATCTTACGATAATAAAAATCCGTTTGCGGGTTAATATAACACCTTAATTCTCAATAAAAAGAACAGTGGATGGTGACATCGACTGTTCTTTTTTCTTTTATATATTCACACTATAAAATTTATAATTAATTAGCCATTATGTATTTGGTTATTTTATTATAGCAAATTAATTAAATTTATCTAATTATAAAAATAATAAATCATAGGTTTTTAATTATATATCAATTAATAATTAATAATTAAGAATAAAACGTGTGCTTTTTATTATTTTAAAATATACATTGGTGAGGGTTATGAATAATCTATTTATGTATTTAAAAGTTAAAATCAAACAAGATGCAATTTTAGCGATTGATCTTGCAGAGAAAAGTCCATCTATCCGTAATTTTAATCTTGCTAATAAAATATTAACAGTAAAATTAACAAGTGAGAAATTAAAATTACAAAAAAATCCTGATAATACCTCTCTTATTCAAGAAAAAATAAAAAATTATGAGTCTTTATTTTTAAAATTAAATGAAATTAAAATAGAATATGCGTGTGAGTATAAATTCATAGTTGTATTAAAAAGCTTATTGACCAATAAAAAAATAAAAAATAGTCCACAAAAAAAGATCATAGGAAATTATAAAAATAGAGTAGGAATTTATCGATCAACCAATAAGGATGTTAATGTTAATCATTTTATAAATAAAGATTTAATGGATTTTTTATTTGAAAATAAAAAAATTAATAACGATAAATTTAATAGTTTTAATATTAAGAATGTTAATGTTAATGACGCAAATATGTGTGGTTCACAATTTAAAGAATGTAATATAAATGAATCAATATTTACGGATTGTGAATTAACTAGATCTCATTTTCATTCTTCAACAATAAAAAATTCAACGTTTAATCATTGTAATTTAATCAACACTGATTTTTTATTTTCAAATATAGAGAATGTAAACTTTATAAACAGTGATTTAAGTAATGCAACAATTAAGGTAAAAAGTGCTAATTTTGAAAATTCGATACTTGATAATACAAAAATAGAATTTGATATTGACAATATTCCTTTAATGAAAAATAAAAAAACTCTATTTGAAACCATTAGTTCTATAAATGATAAATATGATGCAATAAAAACATCATTGATGAGCGCACTGATTTTAAAAATACAGCGTAATATTTTATATAATTATAATGATCATGATGGTCATGATCGTTATAATATAGGGCTATCAGCAGAATTTATAATAGAAAATATTTTTTCTAATCAATATTTTTGTAAAAATGAAATAATTAAAAAATTTGTTACTGATATTTTATATAGTAAATATTTTGATGATGAATGTAGCAATTCTATTGATAAATTATCCCCTGATTTTTTATCTTTTCATTTAGATCTAATTGATCATTATGATAATGATAAGATGAAAAGCTTTATGTTAGAAAATAATGATCAATTTATTAAGCTAATGGTATTATCACTTTATCATGAAAATCAAAATGTTAGAGATAGAGCGAGAGCGTTATATGATAAATATCTTAATCTTAAAGAGATAAAATCTTTTGTTCAAGAAAATGATATTGATTGTGGTGATAGAAAGGTTGATTGGTATGATAAAAACAGTTTTAATTATATTTTATCAAATAAAAATAAAGATAAAAAAATAGTTATTAATCATGAAGATATAGTTAATGTTTTATTTGATAATAATATAGAAAATAATACGAGTTGGACTAGATTTTATCTTTATATTAATAATGATTGCCAGGGAATTAATAATATTGATTATTATGAATTATTTAATGGTTTTAAAGTTTTAGAGACAAGTACTATACCTGATTTTGTTATTTTTAAAAATAGTTATAACAAAATGGCTAATAAAATTGAATCTAATAAATGGTTGTCATTATTTAAATCAAGTGGTTTTTATGAACAATTTCACTCTGTTTTAATAGGTATGAAGCCTTTATCTAACGAAAAGCTTATTAATATTCAAGAACAAGAAAAGTTAAGTGAAGTATTTAAGCCATTTTTAAATGCTTTAGATGGTAATATTAAAAAAAGTTCTCTAACTATTGAACATTATCAAAAACTTTGTGAACTTTTTGATATTACTTTGGAAAATAACGCATTGAAATCTCAATATTTATTAAGTCTTTCTACTTTAATTGTTAAATATTCATCAAGCTCTGTATTTGGCACCGATTCAGATTCACCTGAAATATTAAGAATGTATGCTTATGCTTTAATGAGTAAGGCTAATGAATTAAATCCGAAATTAATGGAAAAAAACTTTAAAGAATGGAGTGATAGACTATTAGGCATGAATGAAATGTTTCAATGTACGGATGTACTTTTTTCAATAATGAGTAATTATGGAAAAGAACACTTCAAAGATATATTTTATAAAATAATACCGTTACATTGGAGATAATAATTAGTCAAAATAAGAGAAATAAAATGCACTCCAACTTTACTAATTAACTGTTGGAGTGCAAGAAAAAGACATTATTTTTTCGTTTTAATCAATTAAATCGAAGATTAACTGACTAATTTACCAATATTTGATTCTGCGGTTTTATTAAGAGAAATCGTTCCATTTCCACCATTTCCACCAATTCCACCATTATTTCCTTGGTTACCTACATTATGGTGATAAAAAATGTCACGATAAGAGCCATACATCGCAGTATAAGAAAGAGGAATAGTAATTAATAACCCTAAACCAAATGGAATAACACTAATTGCGATAATAAAGAACAGTAAAATAAAAAAGAAGAATCCACCCGCTAAATTTATTTTTACTGCCGAAAGGCTCGCTTTAACTGCTGGGAATGCTTTATAGCCGTTGACTAACACCAGCGCTGGGACAAACCAATAAGCCGCAGTACTTAGCGCACCAAAAATAGCCATAATAATAAAAAATAGCATAAAGCCAGAAGAGTTATCTACCATCATTTCAGCAATAATTTCTTCAGGATAGTCACTATTGATAGCATAAAAAATATCCATCATAGCAGCACTACTGACGATAAGGGCAAGAATAATCCCAGCAAGTAAAATTAGAAAACTAATACCGTAAGCACCCATCAAGCTAAGATAACGTTTGTTATAAAAACCAAAGAATAAAGTATCAACATCAAGACGTTGAGTCTCATATTGTTGATGAGCAATTGCCACAACACCTGCGGCTAATACAGTAGTAATAAAAGGAGAGATGATTGGACCAATTAGCGGAATAAATCCAAGAATGGTCGATATAATAAGACTAACGATAAAGTAGATAATAATAACGCCTATCCACATCCAAAAACGTTCTTTTATTAGATCCCATCCCAGACCTAACCAACGAACACCCCCAGCGGCGCCTCGCGCTTGAGGAATAGGCGTAAATACCTCTTGTGGCTCTGTTAGCGATGAATTATTGTTTTGTTCCATTTCCTGTACCTTAATCCCAATATCTTTGTTTATAAATATAAGTCTTCTATAATATCTTTTTGTTTTGTTATTAATCAACTATATTCAACTTAATATAGGTTAAGGATAATCTTATTATGTGTATTTTTACTTGTGGGAACAATTATTCTTTTATTAATACAAAATGGTTTAAATAATTTAATTTAACTTCATATAATTAAAAAAATGACTTTATTTATTTTGAATGTTTTTAATGAGATAAAAACAAAAAAAGCAGCGCTCAAAACCGCTGCTTCTTAAATTAATCTTAAGTAGAAAAGCTTAGTACATCACTTTATGACCGTAAGATTCAAGAATTGATTTCACATTTTCCATCGTCTCTTTTGACGGTGGATGAATACCATCTAGCTTGTATTCTTCTCCTAAAGCTACCCATTTATGTTTGCCGAGTTCGTGGTAAGGAAGAAGTTCTACTTTTTCGATATTTTTCATATCTTTAATAAATTCGCCTAAACGATGAGCAGAATCATCATCATCAGACCAACCTGGTACAACAACATAACGAACCCATGTTTTTTGGCCTCGTTTTGCTAAATAACGTGCGAATTCAAGTGTACGCTGGTTTGATACACCAACAAGCTTTTGGTGGATCTCATCGTTGACTTGTTTGAGGTCGAGCATCACTAAGTCAGTGGCATCCATTAATTCATCAATAACGGGATCATAACGACGAACAAAGCCGTTAGTATCTAAGCAGGTGTGGATATTTTCTTTCTGACAAGCGCGGAACCAATCGCGCACAAACTCTGCTTGCAAAATTGCTTCGCCACCTGAAGCAGTAACACCTCCGCCAGAAGCATTCATAAAATGACGATAGGTAACCGCCTCTTTCATTAGTTCATCAACTGTGACGATTTGCCCACCATGAGTATCCCATGTGTCACGGTTGTGACAATAGAGGCATCTCATTAGGCATCCTTGAAAGAAAACAATGAAACGTATTCCGGGACCGTCAACAGTACCGCAGGATTCAAATGAGTGGATACGACCAAGTACGGACATAACAGGGTTACTCCAAAACTGTCTAATAAAAAGACCCCAAAGTAGGGGCCTTTATTCTAAGCGATTTTATTTACTTTCTCAGTAAATAAATGCATATAGTTATCTTTATTACATTGTTTGTGTAAATGTACGGGTGATAACGTCTTGCTGTTGCTCTTTAGTCAGTGAGTTAAAGCGAACTGCATAACCAGAAACACGGATAGTTAACTGAGGATATTTCTCAGGATCTTCCATTGCTTCTAACAGCATTTCACGGTTCATCACGTTGACGTTCAGGTGTTGACCACCTTCGATGCCCGCTTCATGGTGGAAGTAACCATCCATCAGACCCGCAAGGTTTGCTTTACGAACATCATCATCTTTACCTAATGCATTAGGTACGATTGAGAAGGTGTAAGAAATACCATCTTTCGCATAAGCAAATGGCAGTTTCGCAACAGAAGTCAGAGAAGCTACCGCACCTTTTTGGTCACGACCGTGCATTGGGTTAGCACCTGGTCCGAATGGTGCGCCTGCACGACGACCGTCTGGAGTATTACCTGTTTTCTTACCGTAAACAACGTTTGAAGTGATAGTCAGGATTGACTGTGTAGGTACCGCATTACGGTATGTACGCAGTTTCTGAATTTTCTTCATGAAACGTTCAACTAAGTCACAAGCGATGTCATCTACACGAGAATCGTTGTTACCAAATTGTGGGTATTCGCCATCAATTTTGAAGTCAATTGCTAAGCCGTTTTCATCACGGATTGGAGAAACTTTTGCATATTTAATTGCAGACAGTGAGTCAGCAGCAACAGACAGACCTGCGATACCGCATGCCATTGTACGATATACATCACGATCATGAAGTGCCATCAGAGCTGCTTCATAGCTGTATTTATCGTGCATGTAGTGGATAACGTTCAGCGCAGTTACGTACTGAGTTGCTAACCAATCCATAAAGTGATCCATTTGGTTCATCACAGTATCGAAGTTTAATACTTCGTCCATGATTGGAGCGTGTTTTGGACCTACTTGGATTTTCAGTTTTTCGTCAACACCACCATTGATGGTATACAGTAAGGTTTTCGCTAAGTTTGCACGAGCGCCGAAGAACTGCATTTGTTTACCAACAACCATTGGGCTAACACAACATGCGATTGCATAGTCATCGCTGTCGAAGTCAGGACGCATTAAGTCATCATTTTCGTACTGGATTGATGAAGTATCGATTGAGACTTTAGCTGCGTATTTTTTGAAGTTGATAGGCAGTTGTTCTGACCACAGGATGGTCATGTTTGGTTCTGGTGATGGGCCCATTGTGTACAGGGTATTTAAGAAACGGAAAGTATTCTTAGTTACCAGAGTACGGCCATCTAAACCCATACCTGCTAAAGATTCTGTTGCCCAGATTGGGTCACCAGAGAACAGTTCATCATATTCAGGAGTACGTAAGAAACGAACCATACGTAATTTCATGACTAAGTGGTCAATTAATTCCTGAGCTTGTTCTTCAGTCAGTAAGCCCGCTTCAATATCACGTTGGATGTAGATATCTAAGAAAGTAGATACACGACCAAATGACATTGCAGCACCGTTTTGAGATTTAACAGCGGCTAAGTAACCGAAGTAAGTCCATTGTACTGCTTCTTTTGCGTTTTGTGCTGGACGAGAAATATCGTAACCGTATTTCGCAGCCATTTCTTGGATTTGACCTAAAGCAGCGTGCTGCTCTGCGATTTCTTCACGCAGTTGGATAGTCATTTCCAGATCTTCGCCTTTTTCCATTCTTTCTTGTAAAGAGGTGAATTGGGCAAATTTATCTTTACGCAGGAACTCAATACCGTACAGTGCAACACGACGGTAGTCACCGATAATACGGCCACGACCATATGCATCTGGTAAACCTGTTAAGATACCAGATTTACGGCATTTCATGATGTCTGGAGTATAAACATCGAAAACGCCTTGGTTGTGAGTTTTACGGTAATCAGTAAAGATTTTTTTCAGTTCTGGGTCCAGCTCACGGTTGTAAGCGTGGCAAGAACTTTCAACCATACGGATACCACCGAATGGAATGATCGCACGTTTCAGAGGTGCATCAGTCTGTAAACCTACGATTTGTTCTAAATCTTTAGTGATATAACCCGCATCGTGAGATGTGATAGTTGAAGCAACAGAAGTATCAAAATCAACCGGCGCATGTGTGCGGTTTTCGATTTTGATGCCTTCCATAACTTGTTCCCAAAGTGTATCAGTTGCTTTAGTGGAACCTGCTAGGAAAGATTCGTCGCCTTCATATGGAGTGTAGTTTTTTTGAATAAAGTCACGAACGTTAACACCGTTCTGCCATTCACCTTCAGAAAAACCTTTCCATGCTTCAGCAAATTTTTCATTTAAATCAGACATGATACTTCTACCTTTTTACAATGGAACTTAAGAAATCAGTCATACCTGCGTGGATTAATGTTTATCGCCACGCAGATGCATTAACCAGTATACCAAACCGACTAGGACTGCTCCGCCAATAACGTTACCGATAGTGACTGGTAATAAATTGTCAGCGAGGAAATTCGAAACTGTTAAATCTGAAAATTGTTCGGGTGATGCACCTACTTTAGTCCAGAACTCAGCGGGTGCAAAATTCTTAATAACAATACCTAAAGGGATGAGAAACATGTTAGCGATACTGTGCTCAAAACCACTAGCAACGAACATACCGATAGGTAAAATTAATGCAAAGAGTTTATCAATAAGCGTACGACCTGCATAGCTCATCCAAACTGCAAGACAAACCATCAAGTTAGCTAAAATACCTAAACAAACAGCTTCAATAAAAGCGTGTTCAACTTTATGTTGTGCGGTTTGTAAGACATTAAGCCCCCAAAGCCCATTCGCCGCCATATGCTGACCTGCGAACCACATTAAGGCGACAAAAAAGAGTGCGCCAACAAAGTTACCAAGATAGACATTTATCCAGTTTGCAAACATTTTGCACCAAGATATACGTCCGGTTGCTTTAGGAATAATAGTAAGAACAGTAGAGGTGAATAAGTCAGCGCCACAAACGACGACGAGCATTAACCCCAGAGAGAAGCAGATCCCACCGACTAATTTAGCCAGCCCAAATGGAACAGATGCGGTACCTGTAGTAGCAGTAATATAAAAAACAAAAGCAATTGATATAAACATACCCGCGGTAAATGCAGATAAGTAAGTCGCTGGAATATGTTTATTTGCTTTATAACAACATGCATCATCGGCAACTTTTGCCATATCTGCAGGTGATAATAAATTAAAAGGGCTGTCAGCTTTCATACTAACACTCTCTTATATGTTGGAATAATTATAGCACGCAATAATAGTAGCAAAGGGGCTTACTTCTAAAATTGATATGGATCATGGTCACTCATTAGAACCTCATTTTTAGTGCGTGAAAACCCGTTGTTTTTGCTATAACTATTTGATTAATAAAATGAAAAAATTTTTTAAAAATTATCAAAAAATTTTAGACTAGCTGGATAAATAAAGTAGAAAGTAAATATAAAGTATTATTTAAACCCCGTATGTTAAGAATTAAAAATCAAATTTAACGCCTTCTTTACTTTTGTCATAAATATAAACATTACTTTATTTGTGGTTAATCGTTAATGATTACTCCAGACATATATCCATTATAAAAATAAGGTTTTTAAATTTTTGGGATCTGGTTAAACAAATAGCAATTTAAACTAGATTTAAGTAATATTCTTGGTGCAAAAGTTCAATATGTATTTATAGTGTCATATTTAATGCCTTAAATCGTCATTTTTGCCATATTTTGACAATTTTGTCAGATGGCAAATTTGTCATATTGACAAATCTGTCAATATTTTATTTTTAGCAAAATAAAACACTCTACTTTTCAATAGAGTGTTTCAATTTAAATATGCGCTTATTATTCAGTTAAAATTAATTATTATTTAATAAATAACCTTAAACAAAATAGGTTTATTTAGTCGATTGACGTTTTGCTTTCTGTAATTTCTCATAGGCAGCAAGTAACGACTGATGAACAGGTAAATTAGCTAAATCAGGATCAATAGTTTGTAATCCGTAAAATGCTTGTTTGCCTTGTATTGCATTTAAGGCTGCTTGTAATGTTTTTTCGCCATACATACGAGAAAATGCGTACATATATTGTTCTGGTTCACGTTCAGTCTCTTGTTGTAATAATAAGAGATTATGTAAGCAGCGATAATAGTTTTGACGCTCTGGCGTAAATAAAGAAGCATTAAAGTCTTGAGTCCATTCAACCCAAACGAGCGCTTGATCAAGATCGCCACCCGCAAGAGCTAACATTGATTTTAATTCACCTACACGTAAATGGCTCCAACCATTATCTTTGCCCGGAGCAATACCAATCATCTCTCTGATACGTGTAAAGTCATCTAAACCATCTTCATCAAATTGGCCAATAAGAGAAAGATACTCTTCTTGAGTGCCTTCGCTCGTTGGTAGAGAAAGAATAGTGTCGCGCCAATGTACACCCATAATATTATTGGCTAATTGTAAATCTTCAGCAGGATAAATATCAGATAAACCTGGTACTAAAATACGGCAAGCGTAAACACCTAGGTGTGAGTAGTCCATAATATAGACTTCTGCATCACACTGCTGGCAAAGAGACATTAAGGTGTGGAACTCTTCTTCTGTTGTACCACTGAAGTTCCAGTCAACAAATGCGTAATCGGCATCTTTCTTAAATAGATCCCAACTAATTAAACCACTTGAATCAATAAAGTGTGTTTCAAGGTTGGTATGATCACCAACTTCTTCATCATCAAAGCTTGGCGGATTAAAGACATCGAGATCTTTAAGGCTACGCCCTTGCAATAATTCAGTGACAGTACGCTCTAAAGCCACACCGAAATCAGGGTGAGCACCAAAAGAGGCAAAACAGGTGCCATTTTGTGGGTTGAATAACACGACACAAATAACAGGGAATTGACCGCCTAAAGAGGCATCAAAGCTAAAGATTGGGAAACCTTCTTGCTCTAACGTTTTAATCGCTTCAATAACAGCAGGGTAGCGAGCTAAAACTTCTTTAGGAATTTCAGGTAAGCTAATTCTTTCAGTGATAATGCGATTTTTTACATAACGTTCAAAAACTTCAGAAAGCCCTTGAACTCGTGCTTCATTCTTTGTATTCCCCGCTGACATACCATTAGAAGCATATAAATTAGCAATAATGTTTACAGGAATATAAACAGGTTTTTCATCAGATTGACGTATAAATGGCAGAGCGCAAATTCCACGATCATGATTACTTGATTGCAAATCAACTAACTCACTACCACATAATTCACCTTCAGGATCATAAAATTCGCGCAAACGCGCATCTAATAAGCCCGCAGGAACAGAATCATCTTCTGTTAGTGGGAACCATTTTTCACTTGGATAGTGAACAAATTCACCTTCTGCAATATCAGCACCTAACCAGAAATCAGAGAAGAAATAATTGGTTGAAAGACGTTCAAAGTATTCGCCCAGAGCAGAGGCTAATGCCGCTTTTTTGCTGGCACCTTTACCGTTAGTAAAACATAAAGGGCAATCTTTATCGCGAATATGAACAGACCAAACGTTAGGAACAGGGTTTAACCATGAAGCTTCTTCAATGTTAAATCCTAAGTCGGTTAATTTTTGCTGAAAGCTAGCGATAGAATCTTCCAGTGCGGCATCTTTGCCAGGAATAAATGTTTGTGACATGGCAGGTTTCATCAATATTTTGCTGGTGATAATTAGGCGCACATGATACTGAAATCCCCTGTAATGCACTAACGATTTCTTATGACTAAAAATTACTATCTATATAAAAAACTCATTATTTATTTGATATATGAGTTTTTTTAATAAATTCGTTCGATTTATCACGGAATTTATAATTAAAAGTCATCATAATTAGATTCATTAATTTATTAATTTATTAATTTATAAGGGATCGAAAAAATGATGAAGAAAACATTGCTTGCCAGTTTGTTAGCTGTAATCAGTGGTTCTGTTTTCGCTTTGCCTAATGTCACTATTCTTGCAACAGGTGGAACGATTGCAGGCGGCGGTGATTCAGCAACACAGTCTAGCTATACGGCAGGTAAATTAGGCATTGATGTGTTGATCAATGCGGTGCCTGAAGCGAAGCAAGTGGCTAATTTGAAAGGTGAGCAAGTCGTTAATATCGGTTCTCAAGATATGAATGACCAAGTTTGGTTAAAACTCGCTAAAAAAATTAATGAAGATTGCGATAAAACCGACGGGTTCGTGATAACACATGGTACTGATACCATGGAGGAAACAGCGTATTTTCTTGATTTAACAACTGCTTGTAAAAAACCTGTTGTAATGGTAGGGGCAATGCGACCCGCTACGGCATTAGGTGCTGAAGGTCCTTTAAATCTTTTTAATGCGGTTGTGATTGCAAGTGATAAAGCCTCTGAAAATCGTGGTGTATTAGTCACAATGAATAATGCAGTTATCAGTGGTAAAGATGTTGTAAAAATGAATACTACTGAAGTACAAGCATTCCAGCCTGTTAATGCAGGCGCTCAAGGTTATGTGCATAACGGTAAGGTTCATTATTATACTGCAGCATTACCTCGTGCAGATAAAGCCGCATTTGATGTGAGTAAATTAACCGAATTGCCAAAAGTTGGTATTGTTTATAACTACTCCAATGCGTCTGATTTACCAGCAAAAGCCTTTATTGATAATGGCTACAAAGGTATTGTCAGTGCCGGTGTGGGTAACGGTAACTTATATACTGATATTTTTGATACCTTAGCTGATGGTGCAAAAAAAGGTGTCGTTGTTGTACGAGCAAGCCGTGTACCAGTAGGATTTACTACACAAAATGGTGAAGTTGATGATGCAAAATATGGTTTTGTTGCGTCAGAGCGCTTAAACCCACAAAAAGCGAGAGTGTTATTACAGTTATCTCTGACTGAAACGCAAGATCCAGCGAAGATCCAAGAGAATTTCGAAAAGTATTAATTTAAAATAGTTTGAATAATAACAAGGCCTCATTAATGAGGCTTTGTTATTTTAAAGGGGGGGAATAGCTAATTTGTTTTGGCTCTAGAAACAACAACTCTTGCTGTAAAGAAAGCAATTAATGGCGTTATTGCAAACACAATAAACAGCCAATGTGCAGCATTTTGCGCGCCAAGAATACCTCCCGGATCTGTTAACCCTGCCATATTAACCACAGTCCCTGAAATAGATGCGCCAACAGCCGTTGAAAACAATTGGATCGTGGTAATGGATGTGGCTGCTTTTTGAGCTTCTTGTCCCTGAGAAACATGTAAAACACGGGTTAAATAATGGGGCCATGCCATACCAATTCCGGCACCTGTAAAAAAGAGAGCGATACAAATAATGATAATTTGCCCATAAGGTATAGTTAGCACATTAGAGATAAATAAACCAAGGATCACAATGGCTGAGAAATTAATCATTGGACCAAAACGCATTAACCTGTGAGCAGTAGATTGTTTACTTGATGAAGACATAATGGCAGAGAAAGACCAACCCGCACCAACCAATGCTGCTAAATAGCCTGAAAGCAGTGGCGTAATATTATGGATAATTTGCAAGAAATAGGGCACAAAGACTTCTGTTTGTACACTAATTCCTAATAAAGCCATGGTGAGATATATTGGTGCTAACGGTGCAGAAAAAGAAAATGTCCCTTTAGGAAATAAGCCATCATTTGATTTTTTATCAATATTGACTAACAGTAGAATAAAGATAAAAGCAAATACAAAGGATAAGGCATTATATAAAATAACGTTATAAAGGCTACCAATAGAAATAGATAATACAGCCAACATTAATAAAATAAGCTGTTGATAAGGTAATGGGGTTTTCGCGACGATATTATCGGTATTATTTTCGGTAGGAAGAATAGTAAATAATAAAATAGCGTAAGGAATACCTACAAATAAAATAGACCAAAATGCACCGCGCCAAACATCATATTCAGCAAATATTCCCCCTAGCGCAGGGCCTAATAGTGTCGATATCCCCCACATACTAGACATTAATGCCATGGCTCTAGACCAAAGAGGTTGAGGAAACATCACTCGGACTAAAGAGTAAGCAAGAGCCAGTAACATTCCTCCGCCAGCCCCTTGAATAAATCGCCCTACAAGTAATATTTGCATTGAGGGCGCTGTCGCACAAATAATAGAACCGGCTAAAAAACAAATTGTGGCAAAAAGATAACTATTGCGAGGTGCAAGTACGCTCAGCAATCGTGAAGTTAATGCAGAAGAGAGAATTGAAGCTAGGATAAAAACGGTGGTGTTCCATGCATATAAATTAAGCCCACCAATATCACGCACAATTGAAGGTAGCGTTGTGATCGTAATATAGACATTAATTGCGTGTAACGCGACACCTCCTGCTAAAGCGAGCGATTTTAGACTATTTTTTCCATGAAGAAGCATTCCCCAGCTCGCTTCTTCTTTTTTATTTACACTCCCCGACATAAAACACTCCTAACCATTATTTTTATGTTCTGCATATTATGCGTTAGTTCACAATAATCATTGCGCCAATTTAACGGGAATGATACAACCGATAAAGGTCATTTTGTAAAAACATATTCAGATAGGGTGAATTTGAATGAGTCAGGTATATAACTTTAGTGCAGGTCCGGCTATGTTACCGGCAGAAGTCCTTCGTCGTGCAGAATTAGAATTATGCAACTGGCATGAACTTGGGCGTTCGGTTATGGAAATTAGCCACCGCAGTAAAGAGTTTCTTGAGGTTGCTCATCAGGCAGAACAAGATCTTCGCGATCTTCTCAATGTGCCAGAAAACTACAAAATTCTTTTTTGCCACGGTGGCGCTCGTGGTCATTTTGCTGCTTTACCTCTCAATTTATTAGGCGATAAAGCAAGCGCTGATTATATTGATGGTGGTTATTGGGCTAAAAGTGCAGCCGAAGAAGCTGAAAAATATTGTTCGCCAAATATCATTAAAATTAAAACAGAAATTGATGGCAAAATTGGTGTTAAACCAATGAAAGAGTGGCAATTAAGTGCTGATGCAGCTTATGTGCATTATTGCCCAAATGAAACCATCGATGGTATTGCCATTCATGAAGAGCCAGATTTTGATGACAGCAAAATTGTTATTGCTGACTATTCATCTTCTATTTTATCTCAACCGATAGATGTAAGCCGTTTTGGTGTTATCTATGCGGGCGCACAAAAAAATATTGGTCCTGCGGGTTTAACGCTTGTTATTATTCGTGAAGATCTATTAGGTAAAGCGCGTAAAGAAACGCCTTCTGTGTTTGATTACACTGTGCTTGCTGAAAATGATTCCATGTTTAATACACCACCTACTTTTGCTTGGTATTTATCAGGTATGGTCTTTAAATGGCTGAAAGAGCAAGGTGGTTTGCAAGAGATGGCAAAACGTAACTACGAAAAAGCAGCGCTTCTTTATAGTGCAATTGATAATAGTGATTTCTATATCAATCGCGTTGCCACAGAAAATCGTTCACTAATGAATGTACCTTTCCAAATGTCTTCTCCTGAGCTGGACTCTGTATTCTTAAAAGAGGCAGAAGCACAAGGTTTAGTTGCATTAAAAGGTCACCGTGTATCAGGTGGTATGCGTGCTTCAATTTATAACGCAATGCCATTGGAAGGTGTTCAAGCATTAGTTGACTTTATGGCTGATTTTGAACGTCGCCATGCGTAATAAATAAGATCTAGAATAAGAAAATCTGCTGAAAATACAGGTTTTCTTATTCATTCAATATTTAAGATGTTAACAATTAAAATTGAATTACCCAGTACAGAATTAATAAATAAAAATATAAGTACCTAAATGATTTTATATTTAATTAAATAGCATCCCCAGTTAATTTATTTGTCTATTGGAGTTTTTACCTGTTTATGGAATCGTTAACATTACAACCTATCGCTCATATCGAAGGTGTTATTAATTTACCAGGATCAAAAAGTGTCTCTAACCGTGCGTTGTTATTAGCGGCTTTAGCTAAAGGTAAAACTCGTCTAACCAACTTATTAGATAGCGATGATATTCGTCATATGCTTAATGCATTAAAAGCGTTAGGTGTGCAATACCAATTATCAAATAACAATACGGTATGTGATATTGAAGGGCTAGGTGGGAAATTTAAAACAAATTCGCCATTAGAGCTATTTTTAGGTAATGCTGGTACAGCAATGCGCCCATTAGCGGCAGCATTAAGCCTTGGTGAGCACGATATTATTCTCACGGGTGAACCCCGTATGAAAGAGCGTCCAATTGGGCATTTAGTTGACGCTTTACGCCAAGGTGGCGCAAAAATTGATTACCTTGAACAGACGGATT
This sequence comes from Ardaris minthe, assembly GCA_018244935.1. Classification (NCBI taxonomy): domain Eukaryota; kingdom Metazoa; phylum Arthropoda; class Insecta; order Lepidoptera; family Hesperiidae; genus Ardaris; species Ardaris minthe. Next base: position 36,387 of record DWTR01000009.1, on the reverse strand, counting down.
ATCCACCAATTCGCTTATGTGGTGGTTTTTTAGGTGGTAATGTTGAGGTTGATGGGAGTGTTTCTAGCCAATTTTTGACTGCATTATTAATGACGGCACCTTTAGCTGAACAAGATACGATTATTACCATTAAAGGCGAATTAGTATCAAAGCCTTATATTGATATTACCTTAGCATTAATTAATACCTTTGGTGGAAAAATTGAAAATCAAGAATACCAACGCTTTGTTATAAAAGGTGGGCAGCAATATCAATCACCAGAAAAGTACCTTGTAGAAGGTGATGCTTCATCTGCTTCTTACTTCTTAGCCGCAGCAGCCATTAAAGGCGGTACTGTACGAGTTACAGGTATCGGTAAAAATAGCTTACAAGGGGATATTCATTTTGCTTCTGTGCTGGAAAAAATGGGAGCAAAAGTACGCTGGGGTGATGACTATATAGAGTGTGAACGTGGAACGTTAAAAGGTATTGATATGGATATGAATACTATCCCTGACGCAGCAATGACCATTGCTACCACGGCACTTTTTGCTGAAGGCGAAACAGTTATTCGCAATATTTATAACTGGCGTGTAAAAGAAACTGACCGATTAGCGGCAATGGCAGCAGAGTTACAAAAAGTGGGTGCGATAGTTGAAGAAGGGCGCGACTACTTAAAAGTAACGCCACCAAAACAGTTAACCACTGCGGATATCAAAACTTATAATGATCACCGTATTGCAATGTGTTTTTCGCTGGTGGCGCTTTCAGATACGCCAATTACTATTCTTGATCCGGGATGTACTGCAAAAACCTTCCCTGATTATTTTGAGAAACTAGAAACACTTTCTCAACGTAGTCATTCTCAACGTAGTCATTAATGTGAAAATCATTAATTAAAATGAGCCAAAATTAAATCAATTAAATCGGCAGTATTGGACTTTTTGAAGAACAATACTGCCGATTTTTTATTGTAGTCAGATTGATTTTTCTAAAAAATAGCCTATCTCGAAAAAATAATATTAAATAAGACTCTTTAGTGCTTATCTGCTTGTTTCTTCCTATACATTGTATGCGTATAATGTCGCGCATATATTAATACTGTTTTTCTCTGTTTGAATACTATGCCTATTATATCAATGTAATAAGAGCAACAAATACAGAAATGCAGTGCCCACGAAAAGGAGAAACTCATGGCGGTTATCGTCCCTGTTATAACTGTTGATGGGCCTAGCGGAGCAGGTAAAGGAACATTATGCCAAGCATTAGCGAAAGCGTTTGGCTGGCATTTACTCGATTCTGGCGCTATTTATCGTGTATTGGCATTAGCGGCTTTACATCACCATGTTGATATCACCTCAGAAGATGCTTTAGTCCCCTTGGCTGCAAATTTAGATGTGCGTTTTATTCCTAATGAGAATGGCTTAAGTGTCATTCTTGAAGGTGAAGATGTTTCAACTGAAATTCGAACAGAAACAGTTGGAAACACGGCATCACAAGCTGCGACTTTTCCTCGTGTAAGAGAAGCATTACTGCGTCGTCAGCGCGCATTTCGTACAGCGCCTGGCTTAATTGCTGATGGCCGAGATATGGGTACAATCGTTTTTCCTGACGCTCAAGTGAAAATATTTTTAGAAGCGAGTGCAGAAGAGCGCGCGCGTCGTCGCATGTTACAGTTGCAGGAAAAGGGCTTTAATGTTAACTTTGAGCGCCTTTTATCCGAGATAAAAGAACGCGATCACCGTGACCGGAATCGCGCTGTTGCGCCACTTGTTGCGGCGAAAGATGCATTAATTCTCGATTCTACAAGCTTGTCTATTGACGAAGTCATTGAAAAATCGTTGACTTATGCTAAAAAAAATCTGCAATTATCAGCGTAATTAATTTTTATTTCGTTTATACTAGGTAATTATCAAAATCGGGTTGACGTGTTAATGAAAACACAACAATGCCCGATGACCTTGTCACAAAGGATGTAACGAGGTATGTGAAACAACCCCATTCGGCCGGATGCTAAATGGACGTTAATTAAATTTACTTGAAGATCATTAACATGACAGAATCTTTTGCTCAACTCTTTGAAGAATCCCTAAAAACAATCGAAACTCGTCCTGGCGCTATCGTTCGCGGCGTTGTAGTTGCTATCGATAAAGACGTTGTTCTGGTTGATGCAGGTCTGAAATCAGAATCTGCTATTCCTGTAGAACAATTCAAAAACGCTCAAGGCGAATTAGAAATCCAAGTGGGCGACGAAATTGATGTTGCTCTGGACGCGGTTGAAGATGGCTTCGGTGAAACCGTTCTGTCTCGTGAGAAAGCTAAACGTCACGAAGCGTGGCTGATGCTGGAAAAAGCTTACGAAGAAAACGAAACTGTTGTTGGAATCATCAACGGTAAAGTTAAAGGTGGTTTCACTGTTGAACTGAACGGCATTCGTGCGTTCTTACCAGGTTCACTGGTAGACGTTCGCCCAGTTCGCGATACAACTCATCTGGAAAACAAAGAGCTTGAGTTCAAAGTCATCAAATTAGACCAAAAACGTAACAACGTTGTTGTGTCTCGTCGTGCGGTTATCGAATCTGAAAACAGCGCAGAACGCGATCAGTTATTAGAAAACCTGCAAGAAGGCATGGAAGTTAAAGGTATTGTTAAAAACCTTACTGACTACGGTGCATTCGTTGATCTGGGCGGTGTTGACGGCTTACTGCACATCACTGACATGGCTTGGAAACGTGTTAAACACCCAAGCGAAATTGTCAATGTTGGCGACGAAATCACTGTTAAAGTCCTGAAATTCGACCGTGAACGTACTCGCGTATCATTAGGTCTGAAACAACTGGGCGAAGATCCATGGGTAGCTATCGCTAAACGTTATCCAGAAGGTACTAAACTGACTGGTCGTGTAACTAACCTGACTGATTACGGCTGCTTCGTAGAAATCGAAGAAGGCGTTGAAGGTCTGGTACACGTTTCTGAAATGGATTGGACTAACAAAAACATTCACCCATCTAAAGTTGTTAACGTTGGTGATGTTGTTGAAGTTATGGTTCTTGACATCGATGAAGAACGTCGTCGTATTTCACTGGGTCTGAAACAGTGCAAATCTAACCCATGGCAGCAGTTCGCAGAAACTCACAACAAGAACGACCGTGTTGAAGGTAAAATCAAGTCTATCACTGACTTCGGTATCTTCATCGGTTTAGACGGCGGTATTGATGGTCTGGTTCATTTATCTGACATTTCTTGGAATGTTGCAGGTGAAGAAGCAGTTCGTGAATACAAAAAAGGCGACGAAATCGCTGCTGTAGTTCTGCAAGTTGATGCTGAACGTGAACGTATCTCACTGGGCGTTAAACAATTATCAGAAGATCCATTCAATAATTACCTGTCTGCTCACAAAAAAGGTGCTATTGTTTCTGGTAAAGTAACTGCTGTTGACGCTAAAGGCGCAACTGTAGAATTAGCTGACGGTGTTGAAGGTTACCTGCGTGCTTCAGAAGCTTCACGCGACCGCGTTGAAGATGCAACTCTGGTTCTGAATGTTGGCGAAGCTGTAGAAGCTAAATACACTGGCGTTGATCGTAAAAACCGCGTTATCAACTTATCTGTTCGTGCTAAGGACGAAGCAGACGAGAAAGACGCTATCGCTTCTGTAAACAACAAAGAAGAAGTTGGTTTTTCAAACAACGCTATGGCTGAAGCTTTCAAAGCAGCTAAAGGCGAATAATTTAAGTTATTAACGAAAGGCAACGTTAATCGTTGCCTATTTATCGGTAGTTTAGGGAGGTAATATGACCAAGTCTGAGTTAATCGAGAGACTTGCAGGCCTACAATCTCATCTTTCGGCTAAGACGGTTGAAGAAGCTGTAAAAGAAATGCTTGATCATATGGCTGATACTTTAGCTGATGGTGAGCGTATCGAAGTCCGCGGATTCGGCAGTTTTTCTCTACACTACCGTGCGCCGCGTACGGGTCGTAACCCGAAGACTGGTGATAAAGTAGATCTGGAAGGTAAATACGTTCCACACTTTAAGCCAGGTAAAGAGTTACGTGACCGTGTAAATATTTATACGGAATAATAACTCCTGTCGAAATGGCACGATGTTAGTTAACTTTCTCAAAAACGGTACTTAGGTGCCGTTTTTTTATTATCAATTAGTATGACGTTTAGTGTATTTTTCTGCTTTCTAATCTTTTCCACCTTTCATTTCTCATCTTGAATTGATTGATTTGCTCTATTTATTTTATCTCTCTAGTACTTACCTTTCTTGCTCCTTCTTTACTACTGTATTCTGCTTTAGTGGTAATTTCTCTATTTAATTACCTGTATCACTTAGTTGTTTTGTTTTTTACGAGTTTCTTCTCAAAATTTATTGTATGTAACAAGAGATCTTTTTCTTTTTATAAAGCATCGCTAAAAAATGACCTAAAAGTCTTTCTTTAATTAAATGGTAATATCATGATATTTAAAGAATGATTGAAGGTAAGGATGCTGGAAATGATTTTATTAAATCGGATGATAAATTTTTTTGAGTTAAGGATGGTATCAATAAAACGGAAGTGCTTCCATTCAGCTTATTTTCAAAAACTCTATTTCACAAAGTTAACTTTAGATAATATTTCTTTAGCAATGATGTTAGGTTGCTTACCGTTATTAGTTCAACATACACTTTTTAGCCGAGCTATTTATTCTATTATTATTATTGTTGCACTATTTCTATTATTTGTTCCTTTTTGCTCATTCCGATTCTTAGCGATATCTCTATTTTTCTGGGTTTATTCAAATATGGTTGCGTCATCGCTAATGACAAGAACGGAACAGTTTGCTGATAATATAGCAACACTTGAAACCAACGTTATGGAGTATCGCCAATTAACAGATGGTAACGTTATTATCAAAATACCTATTACGAAAAAAACGCTCTTTTCATCATCTGTTTATGCTAGCGTGTATTGGCGAAACCCACCTAAAAATATAGCAGTAGGGCAATATTGGAAGTTTAAAATTCAATTCAGAGCTGTACATAGCTATTTAAATGAAGGTGGCTTTGATAGCCAAAAATATGCCGTTTCTATGAAAGAAACGTTAGCGGGTAAAGTGATGTCCGCTAAGTTTATCCGAGATGATATATCACTGCGTACTCAACTTATTCAGACTATCTCCGCTTATTGGCAAGCAGCAAAAAATAAAGGTGAAATTATTGCTTTAGTTTTAGGTGATAAACGATATATCGAAGCTGAGAAAAAAGATCTTTATATGAAAACAGGAGTTGCACATTTAATTGTGATATCAGGTTTACATATAGGCTTAGCTGCCTTTGTTGGTTGGGTTATTGCAAGAGGTATTCAATTTCTTTTTCCTATAAGGTGGATTAATCCACAGTTTCCATTAGTTATCGCTTGGCTATGTGGTGTTTTCTATGCTGCGTTATCAGGTTGGGGAATACCAGCTACAAGAGCTGTTATTGGATTAACCGTTTGGGTGATTTTGCATTGGGGGAACCGATTATTTTTACCTTGGCAATGGGCGCTTTGGAGTGCTTCACTCATTCTTATTGTGGAGCCTCTTTCTATACTTTCAGCCAGTTTCTGGCTTTCATTTTCTGCTGTATTCGCTATCATTTTTTGGTATTGGATGTACCCATTAAAAACTAAATATAATTATCAAAAGCGGTGGTTTATTTTAAGATTGATACATTTACAATTTGGTTTATTAATTATTTTATTACCATTTCAAGTATATTTATTTAATGGTGCTAATTTTTTTAGTTTCATCGTTAATTTATGGGCAGTTCCTGTTATTTCTTTTATTACCGTACCGTTAATAATGATTGGATTATTGACATTTTTTCTGTCATTTTTACAACCGATAATTTGGCATTGGGTTGATCTTTCTATTAATCTTGCTTTTTGGTGTGCGCCATTATTTTTACCATTTTGGCAAGATAGTGGTGCTATCCCTTTATTATTAGGGTTTTTGGGAATAGGTATTATTTTAATCATTAAAATGTCATGGTGGCATCATCATCTTATTTGTATTGTTGCTATTGCGACTATCATATATTGTGAATTCGCAGCTTCTTCACGCTATCAATGGCGAATGTCTATGCTAGATGTTGGACATGGTTTGGCGGTTATTATTGAAAAAGAAGGGGAGGCGATTATTTATGACACCGGAATACGTTGGAGAAATGGTGGTTCAATTGCAAAAAGTGTCATTATTCCTTATCTAAAAAGTCATCGGCTTAAACCAGTTGCATTGATAATTAGTCATGATCATCTTGATCATACGGGTGGTATGAAGGATTTAATAAAAGCTTATCCTAACTTAAGTATTCGTAGTAGTTTCGACACTCCTTCGCATTTACCTTGCTTAAGTAATAAATCATGGCAGTGGAAAGATCTTCAATTTGATGCATTATGGCCACCGAATAAATCACTCTCCCCGAAGAATAATCAATCCTGTGTGATTAATATCAGCGATGGTAAGCACAATATTCTTTTGACGGGAGATATAGAAAAAGAAGCTGAAGCCTCATTAGTAAGAATAAAAAAAGAACAACTGAAGGCAGATGTTTTACAAGTCCCTCATCATGGTAGTCAAACATCATCCACATTGATGTTTATTCAAGCAGTATCACCCAAATTTGCGCTTGTTTCTGCTGCTCGTTATAGCCCTTGGCGTTTACCTTCTGATAAAGTGCATCATCGTTATAAAAAAGAAGCTATTAACTGGCTAACAACCTCTATTAGTGGGCAAGTTTCTATCGGGTTTAATCAAGATAATATTGATGTATTTACCTATAGACGAGATATTTTACCTCGTTGGTATCATCAGTGGTTTGGTGTTTTGACGTTTCCCGAGTAGAATGTCCGGCTAATTATTAAAAGTTTGGTAATATATATGAATGATATAGATCTATCAACGTGGCAAACATTCCGCCGCCTATGGCCAATGATCCGACTTTTCAAAGCGGGTTTAATCACTGCTGCAATTGCACTAATTATCAATGCGGGTGTGGATGCATTTATGATTTCTTTATTAAAACCGCTTCTTGATGAAGGTTTTGGTAAAGCCAGCAATGACGTATTAAAATGGATGCCGTTTGCCGTTATTGGACTGATAGTTCTGCGTGGTATATCTAACTTTATTTCAAGTTACTGTCTTTCTTGGGTATCAGGAAAAGTAGTAATGAATATGCGTCGCCGACTGTTTTCTCATATTATGGGAATGCCGGTGAGCTTTTTCGATCAGCAATCAACAGGGACTTTACTCTCTCGTATCACATATGATTCAGAACAAGTTGCCTCTTCATCATCAGGTGCATTAATTACTGTTGTCCGTGAAGGTGCTTATATCATCGGGCTATTCTGTTTGATGTTTTACTATAGCTGGCAATTATCTCTTATCCTTATCGTTATTGCGCCTATTGTTGCTGTTGTTATTCGTTTAGTATCGACTCGTTTTAGAACGATCAGTAAACGAATTCAAAATAGCATGGGGCAAGTGACCACTAGTGCAGAACAAATGCTAAAAGGGCATAAAGAAGTTCTGATTTTTAATGGTCAAGAAGTTGAAAATAAACGCTTTAATCATGTGAGTAATCATATTCGCCGTCAAGGCATGCGTATGGTTGTTGCGTCATCAATTTCAGATCCTATTATTCAATTGATTGCTTCTTTCGCATTAGCATTTGTTCTGTATGCAGCAAGCTTCCCTGAAATTATGGATACATTAACAGCGGGTACAATAACGGTTGTTTTCTCATCAATGGTTGCATTAATGCGCCCATTGAAATCGCTGACTAATGTGAATGCTCAATTTCAGCGTGGTATGGCTGCTTGTCAGACACTATTTGCTATCCTCGATATGGAGCAAGAAAAAGACACTGGCAAGCTTGAGCTGAAAAAACCAACAGGTGATATTGAGTTTCGTAATGTCACTTTCCAATATGTCACAAAAGATACGCCAGCACTGAAAAACATGTCATTTACTATTCCAGCAGGGAAAACTGTTGCATTAGTTGGACGTTCAGGTTCAGGTAAATCTACTATCGCTAACCTGATCACGCGTTTTTATGACATTAATGAAGGTGAGATATTGATTAATGGTCATGATATTCGTGAATACACATTGAAATCTTTGCGTAACCAAGTCGCACTAGTTTCTCAAAATGTGCACCTTTTTAATGAAACTGTGGCAAACAATATCGTCTATGCCTGTGAAGAACAGTATACCCGTGAAGATATTGAAAAAGCGGCGAAAATGGCTCATGCGATGGATTTTATCCAGAAAATGGATAAAGGCTTAGATACTGAAATTGGTGAAAATGGTGTGTTACTTTCAGGTGGACAACGTCAGCGTATTGCAATTGCAAGAGCGTTACTGCGAGATTCACCAATTCTTATTCTTGATGAGGCAACATCAGCACTGGATACAGAATCAGAGCGTGCTATCCAGTCAGCACTTGATGAACTACAGAAGAATAGAACTTCTTTAGTGATTGCTCACCGTTTATCAACTATTGAAAAAGCGGATGAAATATTAGTTATTGAAGACGGTGAAATTATTGAACGTGGTGCACACCTTGATTTGATTGAGAAAAAAGGTATTTATGCTCAACTTCACAGGATGCAATTTGGCAAATGATTGAACGGATTTGGTCTGGTAAATCTTGGTTTTATATCCTATTGCTTCCATTCTCATGGTTGTATGGCGCGATCACATTGTTAAGGCGCTTTGCATATCAGAAAGGGTGGTTAGCATCATGGAAAGCTCCCGTTCCTGTTGTGATTGTTGGCAATTTAACCGCAGGTGGAAATGGCAAAACGCCTGTTGTGATATGGCTTGTTGAGCAATTAATACAGCAGGGATTTAAACCAGGTGTTGTGTCTCGTGGTTACGGCGGGAAATCAGACCATTATCCATTACTTTTGACATCTGAGACATCACCTTCCATGGCAGGTGATGAGCCTGTATTGATTCATCATCGAACAGGCGCTCCCGTTGCGGTTGCACCTAACCGACGAGATGCCGTGAAAGCATTATTAGCTCAATATGAGCTTGATGTGATCATCACTGATGATGGTTTACAGCATTATGCATTACAGCGTAATTATGAAATTGTTGTTATTGATGGTCAACGTCGGTTTGGTAATGGTTGGTGGTTACCAGCAGGGCCTATGCGAGAGCGTGCAGGGCGCTTAAATTCAGTAGATGCAATTATCGTTAATGGCGGAGTAAGCCAAGGTGACGAGATAGGTATGGCGTTAGAGGGTGATATTGCTGTTAATCTTAAAACGGGTGAAAAGAAACCCGTTCAGCAAATTAAAAAGGCTGTCGCTATCGCTGGAATTGGTCATCCACCTCGATTTTTTAACTCTTTACATGCAAAAGGGATAGAGTTAATCACAACAAAAGCATTTAGTGATCATAGTGATTATAGCGCTCAAGAATTACAGGACTTAACACCTGATTTAGAACCCCTTATAATGACAGAAAAGGATGCCGTTAAATGTCAGCATTTTGCGCAAGATAATTGGTGGTATTTGCCCGTTAGCGCTAAATTGAATAGTCAATCTGTGCTAAAACAAGTCAGCAATTTAATTTACGGCTCGAAAAAAACTTGTATCTGATCTGAAACAATGATATTTATAGTGGAAATCAGGATAGCGTTACATAAAAGATTACCTACCTACAGTCGCATATCGCTTTTGTCGTAGTTCAATTTAACTCGCCAATACCCTATCTACTCAAAAGCCTTGTGTGGAGAGTTTGTGGATCTTGAATGTAGGGTTAATATTTTGTGCAGTGAATAGCGTCGGCTTGTGCGCACAACGAATGATAAAAAATATTTTGGCTGTTGACTAATTATCTCTATATCCGGTTAGCTTTTTTATCAGTGCGCAATAAATATCAACATGTCATCTTTTTGTCATGTTGATACTGTAAATATTTATTGAGCTTTATTAAGCTTAGCTATCACGATTTTGAACATTTATATTGAATAATAAAATGCACTACTTAAATTAATGTGTTCAGAATTTAATTGGGGTTTTATATAAGAAGACTTAATAAAAAGTAGGATGCATTTGTATAGGAAAATAAAACTATACAAAGAACAAAAGGAGTTTATCTATCATGACATTACAATTAAGAATGGGTCGCGTAAAATGGTTTGACAATAACAAAGGTTATGGTCTTATTGTTGCAAGAGATATTGAACAAGAAGTTTATGTCAATAAAAAAGCGATTGCCAATACAAAAAATAAAGCATTAACAGAAGGTCAAGACGTTGAATTTTCTGTTATCAGAACAGCAGCAGGTTTAGAAGCAGCTGATGTTATCGGATTTTAAATAAGGTTCATCCCTGTTAAAAATGTAGATAAAACGATAGTTTAACATTGAGATTAAATTATCGTTTATGCCTATTTTTAGGTAGGTAAGCAGAAATAGTTTACCACCAAGCTGAATAAGTAATATAAAAGAGTCATTTCGTTAATTAGAATGCAATAAAGATAATAAAAAGGTTAAATTATTATCAATAAAAGCCGAATGTAATTCTTTATTAATGATGTTGTAGACTCAACGATAAAAAGCCACATTAATGTGGCTTTTTTGTTGCTTATAGTAAAAGATAAAATAATAAATTTATTAATAACTAAAATAATTTTCGAATTATCACTAAACGAGAGGTTTTGAGTATTAACGCTGATCCTTCCTTATGATATCCTTTTACCATATAAAATGATTAACCCTTGAGAGGGAAAAAATGGATCACCGCTTACTTGAAATTATTGCTTGTCCAGTTTGCCACGGCAAACTTATCTTTGATAAAGAAAATTCAGAGCTTATCTGCAAAATTGATCATTTAGCTTATCCTGTTCGTGACAATATCCCCGTTCTTCTGGAGAATGAAGCAAGAGAATTATCACTAGAAGAGGAAAAGTAACCTCATGTTTACAGTCATTATCCCTGGTCGATATGCATCGACCCGTTTACCGGGTAAGCCCCTTGCGGATATTCATGGCAAGCCTATGATTGTTCGTGTGATGGAACAGGCTATGCGTTCTGGTGCAAACCGCGTCATTGTTGCAACCGATAACTTAGAGGTTGTTGCAGCAGTTGAAAAAGCGGGCGGGGAAGCATGTATGACTCGCGAAGATCACCATTCAGGTACAGAACGTTTAGCAGAAGTCATTGAAAAATATCAATTTGCAGATGATGAAATAATCGTTAACGTACAAGGTGATGAGCCTCTTATTCCACCCGCAATTATTACTCAAGTAGCCGAAAATTTGGCAAATTGTGGTGCTGGAATGGCAACATTAGCAGTGCCTATTGTTGACTCAAAAGAAGCTTTTAACCCTAACGCGGTGAAAGTCGTGATGGATGCAAAAGGTTTCGCACTTTATTTTTCTCGTGCAACCATTCCTTGGGAAAGAGACCGTTTTAATTTATCTCATGATGAAATTGGTGAGCATTATCTACGCCATATTGGCATTTATGCTTATCGTGCAGGCTTTATTCGTCGATATATTACTTGGGAACCAAGCCCATTAGAATCTATTGAAATGTTAGAGCAACTGCGTGTGCTGTGGTATGGTGAAAAAATCCATGTTGCAAAAGCATTAGAAGTTCCTGGTGTGGGTGTAGATACACAAGATGATCTTATTGCAGCTAGAGCGGCATATCGAGCGCTTAACCAAGAATTTTAGTCTTTGAGCGACAACAAATAACTTCAACGGCACTTAAATTAAGTGCCGTTTTTGTTTCAGTCAGCAAAGATATTTTTAATTATTGGCTTTCTTCTTTATCAGATTGATGACTTTCATTTGCAGGAAGAGTGGCGGGTTGTCCAGCCGGTTTTATTGATTGCCACATCGATCCTAAAAACTCATACCATGCACGTTCACTGTGTTGAAAATAAGTGGCAGAGGGAAAATATTTCTCCCACGGATGTAATGGTGAAGTGATAGCTAATTGGTTAGCTGGCGCAACGATAGGATGCATGCCTCGTGCTAAAAAGAAACGTTCAGCACGTGCTAAATGGTTGGCAGACGTTACAAGTAAAAAGGGTTTCTTACCAATTAATTTATCAACTTCATAGGCTTCTTCTTCAGTATCTTTCGGTATTGATAATGCGATAGTTTTCTCTGCCGGGACACCTAAAGATTGTGCCACCTGAGCCGCTACTTCTGCACTACTTATCGGATTAACACCTGCACCACCTGTAAAAATCAGTGTCGAATTAGGATTGCGATAATAAAGCCTTACACCTTCAGCAACACGAAACAGACTATTGTTAATAAGATTAGAACTTGGCGCCCATTCTGGGTTATAAGTAAATCCACCACCTAAAACAACAATGTAGTTCACATCTTGTTGCGAATTTTCTCGTAATTCATAACGAGCTTGATACTCTTTTTCACTTGGCATTAATAGTGTATCGGCAACAGGTTGTATGCCTAGAATGGTTAACAGAACAAGCACAACAGTGAGTAGGCTTTTCCCCGTTTTCTGCCAACGTGTAAACCAAAGTAGTGCTAATGCAAAAAAGGCGATTAATAAGAGCAAAGGCAAGGGCATCAGAAAGCCTGCAACATATTTTTTGAGCAAAAATAGCATAAATCATCCTAGATTGAGTGAAATACATGCAATTGATAGCAAAAGCTTAGTGAAAACTAGGGGAATTCCAAGACGTTGTGTCAAAATAGCTAACACAACAACGTTTCACTAAATTTTTATCAATAGAAATAAAGAACTGTTTAATTATTTATAAAACGATAAACGTTTGACCGTTAATTTTTTCATTAAGAAGCGTTATATTTATACTGCGCTTTGCGAATAGTCTGATTCATGACTTATTTCTTTAGAGAAAACAGTCAGTATCATAGAACACTGGTAAAATTACCGTCTTTATTTATGTACAGTGTCTCATATTTTTGAATTTATCAGAACGCAAAGAGCGCAAGTAGTAAGTTGTTATCATGAGGCGTTTTAATGTCAGATCGTAATTTTGACGATATTGCAGATAAATTCTCCCGCAATATCTATGGCACAACAAAGGGTAAAATACGTCAAGCGGTGATTTGGGAAGATTTACAACAATTATTGACCCTTTTACCTAACCGGAGTTTGCGTATTTTAGATGCAGGTGGAGGAGAAGGTTATTTCTCTCGCCAGCTTGCTAAATTAGGACACCAAATTATCTTATGTGATTTATCACAAGAGATGCTTAATCGTGCACAAGAGGCTGCGATTGAAGAGGGTGTTATCGAGAATATGACGTTTATTTGTTGTGCAGCTCAAGAGATTAAAGAGCATATAGATGAAGGGGTTGACTTAATTCTATTTCATGCAGTATTGGAATGGATCACGGATCAGAAAGACGCCGTAAATGTTCTTACCGATATGTTGCTACCTAATGGTATCTTATCGCTGATGTTTTACAATGCGAATGGTATTGTCATGAGAAATGCGATTTTAGGAAATTTTCATCTGGCAAATCCTGAGATCCCACGTAGAAGAAAAAAATCGCTATCACCTCAAAACCCATTGCAACCAGAAGATGTTTATCAATGGTTAGGTGAGTTTTCGATGACTATATTAGGAAAAACGGGTGTCCGTGTTTTCCATGATTATTTGCAAAGTCGCCAGTTACAAAATAAAGATTTTCCATCGTTGCTTGCATTAGAGCAACGATATTGTCGGCAAGAGCCCTATATCAGTCTGGGGCGTTACATTCATGTCATGGCACAAAAGCGTGTAAATTAAGGATGTACTATGAGTGATTTTACCCAGACCGTTCCTGAGTTAGTGTCTTGGGCGAGAAAAAATGATTTCTCAATCTCACTGCCACCAGAAAGATTAGCTTTTTTGATGGCTGTCGCTGTATTAAACAGCGAGCGCCTTGATGGCGAAATCAGTGAAGGGGAGTTAATTGATGCCTTTAGAGAAGTATGTAAAGGCTTTGAACAACCCGCAGAATCAATACAAGTTCGCGCGAATAATGCCATTAATGACATGGTAAAGCAGCGACTTTTTAACCGTTTTACCAGTGAATTGGTAGAAGGTAATGCAATATACCGTTTAACCCCATTGGGGATTGGAATTAGTGATTATTATATTCGCCAACGCGAATTTTCATCACTGCGCTTATCTATGCAACTTTCTATTGTGGCAGGCGAGCTTGATTCAGCGGCTAGCTCTGCTGAAGATGGCGGTGATGAATATCATTGGCATCGTAATGTTTTCGCGCCTTTAAAATATTCAGTAGCGGAAATTTTCGATAGCATTGATTTGTCTCAGCGAATTATGGATGAGCAGCAAAATACAGTAAAAGAAGATATTGCTGCGTTATTAAATCAAGATTGGCAAGCGGCTATTTCAAGCTGTGAACAGCTATTATCTGAAACATCCGGTACATTAAGAGAGTTGCAAGATACGCTTGAAGCAGCCGGCGACAAACTTCAAGCCAATCTCTTACGTATTCAGGAAGCAAACATGAATACGGGTCATGTTGAGCAAATAGATACACTCGTGTTTGAACTTCAAAGTAAGTTAGACCGCATTATTAGTTGGGGTCAGCAATCTATTGATTTATGGATTGGATACGATAGACATGTCCATAAATTTATTCGTACAGCGATTGATATGGATAAAAACCGTATTTTCTCTCGCCGCTTACGTCAATCTGTACAAAACTATTTCGACAGCCCATGGGCATTAACTTACGCTAATGCTGATAGGTTGTTTGATATGCGTGATGAAGAACTGGCTCTACGTGATGACGAAGTCACGGGTGAGTTACCCGAAGAGCTTGAATATCAAATGTTCAGTGAAGTGAACGAACAGATAGCACAATGGGTAGAACAAGAGCTTGCTTCTTACAAATTAGAACAACGAGCATTAGATCTCAGTTCAGTGCTAGTTGAATACCTTAATCGTTATCCGCAACAGAAACATTTCGATGTTGCACGTATTGTCATTGATCAAGCAGTACGATTAGGTATAGCAAAAGCTGAGCTAGCAGGGTTACCTGCAAAATGGTCAGAAATTAACGAATATGGAGCTAAGGTGCAAGCGCATGTCATCGATACATACTGAACAATTTATGCCAGCAAAACTGGCGCAGGCATTAGCGAACTCACTTTTTCCTGAACTGGATAGCCAGTTACGTGCAGGTCGCCATATCGGTATAGACTCTCTGGATAATCATGCCTTTTTGATGGATTTTCAAGATGAGTTATCAGACTTTTATGCGCGTTATAACGTTGAATTAATACGAGCGCCAGAAGGTTTCTTCTATTTACGACCTCGTTCAACCACCCTTATTCCACGCTCTGTCCTCTCTGAAATGGATATGCTGGTGGGGAAAATTCTTTGTTATCTTTACCTTAGCCCTGAGCGATTAGCAAATCAGGGAATATTCACCGTTCAAGAGCTGTTTGATGAATTAAGAACATTAGCAGATGAAAATAAACTTTTACGTTTAGTGAATCAACGCTCAACAGGTTCTGATCTTGATTTGCAAAAATTACAAGAAAAAATGAGAACCTCTTTAAATCGTTTACGTCGCTTGGGCATGATTTCATTTTTATTAAATGATATGCAGCGTTTCTCGATCACAGAATCTGTTTTCCGTTTTGGTGCTGATGTACGTAGTGGCGATTCTCCACTTGAGGCTCAAATGCGAATGATCCGAGATGGTGAAGCAATGGCGCTTGAAGATAGCTCAGAAACACTTAACGATGATGAAGAAAATGAAGATGAGCAATTACAATCCAGTGAAGAGGGTGCGGAGGGAGAAAATAAATGATTGAACGGGGAAAATTTCGCTCATTAACACTTATCAACTGGAATGGGTTCTTTGCTCGTACTTTTGATTTAGATGAGTTGGTGACTACGTTATCAGGTGGTAATGGTGCGGGTAAATCAACCACTATGGCTGCATTTATTACAGCTATGATCCCTGATCTTACTTTACTTCATTTCCGTAATACCACAGAAGCAGGATCGACAAGTGGATCTCGTGATAAAGGGTTATACGGGAAATTGCGTCCGGGTGTGTGTTATGCCGTTCTAGATGTGATTAACTCGCGTCACTTACGTGCTGTGGTCGGTGTTCGTTTACAGCAAATTGCAGGACGTGATAAGAAAGTTGATATCAAACCCTTTATGATCCAAGGGCTGCCAATGGCAGAAAACCCAACAGAAATTTTAACGCAAGCTGTTGCAGATCGCCAAGCCCGTGTTTTACCGCTTAATGAATTAAAAGAAAAAGTTGAAGCCATTGATGGGGTTGTTTTTAGACAATTTAACTCTATCACTGATTTCCATGCGGTGATGTTTGATTTAGGGGTTATTCCTAAACGTTTACGCTCAGCAAGTGATCGTGCCAAATTTTATCGTTTAATTGAAGCCTCATTGTATGGCGGTATTTCAAGTGCGATTACACGCTCTTTACGTGATTATTTACTACCTGAAAATAGTGGTGTAAGAAAAGCTTTCCAAGATATGGAAGGCGCATTACGTGAAAACCGAATGACGCTTGAAGCTATTCGCGTCACTCAATCTGATCGTGACTTATTTAAGCATTTAATTACAGAAGCGACATCTTATGTTGCTGCTGACTATATGCGTCATGCCAATGAACGACGAGTTCATCTTGATGAAGCTTTAACCGTGCGTCGTGAGTTATGGAGTCAGCGTAAATCCATTAATAACGAAGCGTATCGATTTGTTGAAATGGGTAAAGAGTTAGAAGAGCAACAAGCGTTATCTTCTGATCTTGAAGCTGATTATCAAGCAGCAAGCGACCGACTAAACTTAGTGCAAAATGCGGTTCGCCAACAAGAAAAAATTGACCGCTATGTTGCTGATGTTGAAGAAATAACTTTTCGCTTAGAAGAACAAAGTGAAGTGGTTGAAGAAGCCACATCTAAGAAAGAAGAGCTTGAAGCGCGTGTAGGATCAGCAGAAGAAGAAGTTGATGAACTGAAAAATCAGTTAGCGGATTATCAGCAAGCATTAGATGTGCAGCAAACTCGTGCAATTCAATATCGTCAAGCTGTGCAGGCTTTAGAGCGTGCTAAAGCACAATGTGGCATTGATGATTTAGATGAAACGAATGCTGAACAATGGGCTGAACGAATTCAGGCTAAAATTCAAACCATTACACATTCATTACTTTCTATGGAGCAGAAACTCAATGTTTCTGAAGCGGCTAAAACGCAATTTGATCAAGCCTATAAGCTGGTAAGTTCAATTGTAGGTGAAGTTGAACGTCAAAATGCATGGGATGCGGCAAAAACGGCATTGCGTGAATGGTCTTCTCATCGACATCAAGCGGATAGGGTTCATCCTATTCGTATGCAGCTAGCTGAATTAGAACAGCGTTTACATCAACGAAATAACGCAGAGCGTCAACTTGAAGAGTTTAACAAATATCATGGCAAACCGATGGAGCCTGATGATTTGTTAATTCTTCAAGATGAATTAGAAGCCAAAATTGAAGAGCTTAGTGATTATGTTAATGAGTCTGGTGAACACCGCATGCAAATGCGTCAAGAGCTAGATCAACTAAAACAACAAATTGAAAAGCTGAAAAAACAAGCACCAGCATGGCTTGCGGCACAAGATGCGTTAACACAATTATGCGAACAGACTCGTCAATCTTTTGAAACGGGTCATCAAGTAACAGAATATATGCAACAGTTACTTGAGAAAGAGCGTGAAGCCACCGTATTACGTGATGAAACGGCAACTCGCAAACAACAGATTGAAGCGCAAATTGAACGTTTAAGTCAGCCAAGTGGCGCTGAAGATGGGCGCTTAATTACGCTAGCGGAACGTTTTAATGGTGTTTTATTATCAGAAATTTATGATGATATTACGTTAGATGATGCACCTTATTTCTCTGCATTATATGGCCCTGCACGTCATGCAATTGTTGTGCAAGACTTATCTCAAGTTCAGGGGCAATTAGAAACATTAGAAGATTGCCCTGAAGATCTCTATTTTATTGAAGGCGACCCACAATCTTTCGATGACAGTGTATTTAATGCTCAAGAGATGGATAAAGCCGTTCTTATCAAAAGTTCAGATAGACAATGGCGTTATTCTCGCTACCCTGAAATCCCACTATTTGGTCGAGCAGCGCGTGAAAATCAATTAGAAATTTTATCGCGTCAGCGTGATGAGCTTTCTGAGCTTTACGCAACACAAGCTTTTGATGTACAGAAGATCCAACGTGCTCACCATGCCTTTAGTCAGTTTGTGGGACAACATATTTCTGTGGCATTTGAGGCTGATCCCGAAGAAAATATTCGTCAGTTGAATCAACGACGTAACGAGCTAGAAAGAGCCTTAGCACAATACGAAGAGAGTACTCAGCAACAGCGTCAACATTATACGCGGACTAAAGAATCGCTGAATCTTCTTAATAAACTTATTCCTCAAGTTAATATCTTGATGGATGAAACTCTGATTGATCGTGTTGAAGAGTTACGTGAAGAGCTGTATGCCGCTGAAGAGTCAATGCGTCACTTACAGCGCCACGAAAAAGCATTAGCAACATTAGAGCCTATCGCTTCAATTTTGCAAAGTGATCCACAAGCACATGAACAATTAGCGCAAGATTACGAGCAAGCAAAAGCAGAACAACAACGTTATCAACAACAGGCTTTCTTGCTGGTGGAAGTGGTACAGCGCCGCCCACACTTTAGTTATAGTGATGCCGTTGAGATTGTCAGTGAAAATAGTGATCTCAATGAGAAGCTACGCCACCGTTTAGAAATGGCAGAAACAGAACGTGCTACAGCAAGAGAACTTTATCGTCAGCAACAAGCACAATGCGCTCAATTTAATCAAGTACTTGCATCATTAAAAAGCTCCTTTGACACTAAATCTGAATTGCTCAGAGAACTTGAGCAAGAGATGCGTGATACCGGCGTTCATATCGATATTGGTGCAGAGGCAAGAGCTAAAGAGCTGCGTGATCAACGCTATTCTGCGGTAAGTGCAAACCGCACGCGTATTAGTCAACTTGAGCGAGATATCGCACTGAGTGAAGCTGAACGAGATAACCTAACCAAGAAAATTCGTAAACTTGAACGTGACTACATTCAAATTCGTGAGCATGTTGTGAGTGCAAAAGCGGGTTGGTGTGCGGTTATGCGATTAGTGAAAGAAAATGGTATGGAGCGTCGCTTACATCGACGAGACTTTGCCTATCTTTCTGCTGATGAACTGCGTTCAATGTCGGATAAAGCGTTAGGTGCTTTACGCCAAGCGGTTGCTGATAATGAATATTTACGTGATGCGTTACGTCGCTCAGAAGATGCAAAATACCCTGATCGTAAAGTTCAGTTCTTTATTGCGGTATACCAGCATTTAAGAGAACGTATCCGCCAAGACATCATTAAAACGGATGATCCGGTTGATGCAATTGAACAGATGGAAATCGAACTTGCTCGTTTAACGGAAGAGTTAACAAGCCGTGAGCAAAAATTAGCGATTAGTTCACGAAGTGTCGCGAATATTATTCGTAAAACTATTCAGCGTGAGCAAAATCGTATCCGTATGTTAAACCAAGGTTTGCAAGCGGTTTCATTTGGTCAGGTGCGTGGTGTCCGACTCAATGTCAATATTCGTGAAAGTCATCAAGTATTATTGGATGTGTTATCTGAAGAAGATAACCAGTATCAAGATCTATTTAAAAACCAAAATCTTACTTTCTCTGAAGCAATGGCGAAGCTTTATCAGCGTTTAAACCCTCAAGTGGATATTGGTCAACGTATGCCGCAAACCGTGGGTGAAGAGCTGTTAGATTACCGTAATTACCTTGAAATGGACGTCGAAGTGAATCGTGGGCCAGAAGGTTGGTTAAAAGCAGAAAGTGGTGCTTTATCAACAGGTGAAGCGATTGGTACGGGGATGTCAATTCTGGTGATGGTGGTACAAAGCTGGGAAGAAGAATCACGACGCTTAAGAGGAAAAGATATCTCTCCTTGTCGCTTACTCTTCCTCGATGAAGCGGCGCGTTTAGATGCGAAATCTATTGCAACGTTATTTGAGCTTTGCGATCGTCTTGATATGCAGTTAATTATTGCGGCACCAGAAAATATCAGCCCAGAAAAAGGAACAACCTATAAATTAGTACGTAAAGTGTTCAATGGCACTGAACATGTACATGTTGTTGGCTTAAAAGGTTTTGGTCAACAGGCTGAAAAAGATAAAATTGCATCATCAAATGTTGCTGAAATAACAGAATAATTTTATTCGATTATCAGCCCCAAGGGGTAAGAATAAAGGCGCTACGGGCTTATGCTTGTAGCGCCTTCTTTTTTAAAGTGTTACATAGATCAAAAAATGAAAGCAAATTAACAAAAAAATGAAATTTTAAGTGGTATAACGTGCGCCATATCTCATTTAAATGTAATTATGATGTTTATTATTATTACCGTATGTGATTAATATAAAAATTTAAAGGAAAAAGAATGCGTAAAGTCACGTTAGCTTTTAGTGCAATTGCTTTAGCGTTAAGCTTAAACAGCGCAGCAATGGCAAAAGTACATCTGCCAGAAGTTGTTAGCCCAGGTGTTACTGTTGCACAACTCGCACAACAACAACCAATTCATTGGGTTTCTGTTGCTGATATTGAAAAAAGCCTTGAAGGTCAAGCACCGATGGCGGTTGGTTTTGATATTGATGACACCGTTTTATTCTCAAGCCCTGGTTTCTACCGTGGTAAACTGGAATACTCTCCAAACGATTTCAGCTACTTGAAAAACCCAGAATTCTGGGAAAAAATGAATAACGAGTGGGATAAATTCAGTATGCCTAAACAAGTCGGTATCGATCTTGTTCAGATGCACTTAAAACGTGGGGATACTGTTTATTTCATTACGGGTCGTACTCAAACTAAAACTGAGACTGTGACCAAATATGTACAAGAAGGCTTAAATATTCCTGCTGATAAAATGCAGCCTGTTATTTTTGCTGGTGACCAACCTGGCGCAAATAACAAAGTAAGCTGGATGCGTGATCACAAACTGAAAATTTACTACGGTGATGCTGATGCTGATATCGCAGCAGCAGATGAACTGAATATCCGTGGAATTCGTATTCTGCGTGCTGCTAACTCTTCTTACCAACCACTGCCAAAAGCAGGTCAGTTTGGTGAAGAAGTCGTTATCAATTCAGAGTATTAATCTTTACCCTTTGTTTACCTTTATTTGTAAGGCGTAGGAAACTGCGCCTTTTTCTATTTTAAAATACCTTCCATTTAAATAATCTTATTTATTTATCCATTCACAATTCTTTATTATTTCCTGAATGCTTATTTTCAGTATGTCTGCTTTTGTTCTTTTATTGTGCTTTTAAGTTAAATTATATATTTGAATATAAAAACAGCTAAATAGTCTTTTTTTGATTAAATAAAATTAAATTTCTATCAAGGGCTTACAAAACTTTAAAAATATTAGTTTATTCCTATAAAACTCTTTGCCTAGCTCATCTAATATTCTAGGATACCAAAATAATAATAAGGGATGAGGGTAGAGGATTTATGGCGCATCAACCAATTAAAAGAGCAATCGCATATTCAGTTGTTATAGGTACACTCCTTTCTAGTCATTATGCAATAGCCACAGAAACAGAGTCGGTGACTTTATCTGTACCCGAAACAGAAAACACGACATTAGTTCCTGTGAATAATGAAATTATGCCAGAACCTGCAACTGTGGTTATGAAGGTTCCACCATTGACTGAGTTAGCAGTAAGAACAAAACTACAGTCATGGAGCCAGCCGGGATATAAACCGTTATATTTAAACCAGCTAGTGAAAGTTTACCAAGCAAATGACTTAGCATTAATCTGGCAAGATGAAAAAATAGTCCAGCAATTACAGCAACAAATTGCTGAAGTAGCGATGTCAGGAACCCAACCTCAGTTTGGGCAATGGCTAATACAATTAGATGCGCCTGAATTAACAAAAGAAACGCGTGATCTTATTTTATCAGATGCTTTTTTAGGCTATATCAGTTTTGTTGAGCAAGTAAATAAATCAGGCATATCTTTACTGTATCGTGATGTGGCTCAAACATTACCATCACCAACTGATAAATCAGTCGTGGAATTACAGCAAAATATTCAAAATAACACTTTAGGTAGCTTTATTATTTCTTATGCACCGTCTCATCCTTATTACGCCTTAATGAAAGAGGAAGTACGAAAGCAGTTACATGATTCAGTTGTTTGGCCTGAAATGAAAGGAACGACATCATTAAAGCCAAATCAATCATCACAAGAAGTTATACCGTTAAGACAAATTTTACGTAATTTAAAATTAATTCCTGAGTTGGCAGCAAATGAGCAGGAAATTGCGACAACGGTTTATGATCCGTCTTTAGTTGCGGCTGTTAAATTATTTCAAACTGCTCATGGATTGGAACCAGATGGTGTTATTGGGCGGCAAACGCGAGTGTGGTTAAATATAACACCAGCACAGCGTGCCAGCATTATGGCATTAAATATTCAACGTCTTCGCCTAACACCTGCTGTTGGTAACACTGGAATTTGGGTTAATATTCCTGATTTCTCACTCTATTTTTATGCCAATAACGAGCTTATTCTCGACTCAAAAGTTATTGTCGGTCGCCCTGATAGAAAAACACCGATTATGAGTAGTGCACTAAATAATGTCGTGGTTAACCCACCTTGGAATGTGCCAATAAGCATGACTCGTAAAGATATTGTACCTAGAGGTAAAGCAGATCCTAGTTACTTTAGTCGTAAGGGATATACCATTTATTCAGGGTGGGGGAATGATGCTTATCCTATTAACCCTTACGATATTGATTGGCAGAATATGAGTGCTAATAACTTCCCTTACCGAATTTGGCAGGCTCCGGGACCAACAAACTCATTAGGTCGTTATAAGTTTAATATGCCAAATTCAGATGCGATATATCTGCATGACACACCAAATCATTCACTGTTTGCAAAAAATATGCGGGCAATCAGCTCAGGGTGTATTCGTGTTAATAAGGCCTCTGAACTTGCTTCAATTTTATTGGGTGATGCTGGATGGAAACAAGATAGAATTGATGCGGCACTAAAACGTGGTTCAACACAATATGCGCCAATTCCTGAACGTATTCCGGTTTATTTATATTATCAAACAGCATGGGTGGCTCCGGAAAATGCACCTCAATATCGTGCAGATATTTATGGTTATGACAAAATAACGATCAATTCACAACCTTATTTAGAGAATATTAAGAAATACTTTTAATATAAATAAATATAAATTGAATAAAGGGTAGCTCAATCGGCTGCCCTTTATTTTATATAAATCAATAAGATGATGAAGCTCTATTATGATTATTTATAAGGTGGCTAAAAATATAATAAATTATAAAATATTTTTAAAATTTCTATTAAAAATAGAATGATAAAAATAGAATTTAGTATAAATAACTAAACTTATAAAATTACTAATGGCATTAAATTGAAATGAAGTGTTATTTACAATACTATACAAACCATAAGAAACAATTCGAGAAAAATATTGTCATAATAAAGGTTCTTCCTTCTGAAATAATTGTTGAGTGCATATACTATGGATATTATTGATTCACATCGCCGTAAATGGCTGGGGCTTGGTATGGCCGCAGTGGGGTTAGGGTTATTGCCTTCTCATGCTTTTGCTTCATTAGCGACACCTCGACCAAAAATCCTTCGCTTTAATAATTTAAATACTGGGGAAACTATTAAAGCCGAGTTTTTTGATGGGAAACGTTATAATAAACAGGAACTTGCTAAATTAAACCACCTTTTTAGAGATTATCGTCAAAACAAAATCAAAACCATTGATCCCGCACTGTTTGACCAAATCTACTTATTGCAAGTGATGCTTAATAACAATAAACCTGTAGAGCTTATTTCAGGCTATCGCTCTTTAGTAACGAATAATAACCTACGTCATAGTAGTAGCGGAGTGGCAAAGAAGAGCTATCACACGCGTGGACAAGCAATGGATTTTCGTTTACTCGGCACTGATCTTTCTAAAGTGCGTCAAGTTGCATTAAGAATGAAAGCAGGCGGTGTAGGCTATTATCCAAGAAGTAATTTTGTGCATATTGATACAGGACCAGTCCGCTCATGGTAATCTATTGAGAATTAGATAATAGAGTGGAGTGATTCATGATGTATCACATTGTACCTGTGACAAACTATATGCAAAATTGCACCCTTATTTGGTGCGATGAAACGAAGGAAGCGGCAATTGTTGATCCTGGTGGCGATGTCGAAACGCTTATTGCGGAAATCGAAGAACGCCAATTAACATTGACCAAAGTATTATTAACACACGGGCACTTCGACCATATTGCAGGCACCTCACAAATTGTTGAGCACTTCAATGTTCCTGTTTACGGTCCTCATGAAGATGATAATTTCTTATTAGAAGAATTAGAACAACAGTGCCGTATGTTTAATTTCCCTTGCGGAAAATCATTTAGACCAGATAGCTGGTTAAATGAAGGTGATACCATCACAATTGGTAAAACAATTTCATTATCTGTTTTACATTGCCCTGGTCATACGCCGGGACATATTATTTTTGTAAACCACCAGAATAAACTTATCTCTATGGGAGATGTGTTATTTAAAGAAAGTATTGGTCGTACCGATTTTCCTCGAGGAAACCATGCCGATCTTATTGCTTCAATCAAAAATAAAGTCTTACCTTTAGGCGATGATTATCTGTTTATTCCGGGGCATGGACCTATGTCTAATTTAGGGCACGAACGACAATATAATCCTTTTTTACAAGATGAAATGCCAATCTGGTAATACTGATAATATCCATTAATTAATAAAAAGCTCTTTATTATAAAGAGCTTTTTTATAAATAAAAAAGTGTGGTTTATATTTCTTTTTTCTTTTATGCCAATAAAAAAGCCACGTTGCTAATAACGTGGCATTTATCTTAATTACACTTTAGAAGGCAATTAGAGTACTGCAACGATGGCTTCACACAGTGGAACCATATTCTCAAGGGTTAAACCTGCAACGTTAATACGACCTGAACCCACGATATAAATACCGTATTCAGCACGTAAACGCTCAACTTGCTCTTTATTTAAACCACTAAATGAGAACATACCATTTTGGTCGATAATAAAGCTAAAGTCTTGCTTAGCGCCTTTTTCTTGCAGTGTAGTCACTAACAATTGACGCATACGCTGAATTCGTTCACGCATGGTTGTCAGCTCTTCAATCCACTCTTCTTTTAACTCTGGGTTAGAAAGAATAGTAGTTACCACTGAAGCGCCGTGTGCTGGTGGGTTTGAGTAGTTTGCACGAATAATTGCTTTTGCTTGGCTAAAGGCTTTTTCAGCCGTGACGCTGTCTTTGGTAACAATGGTGCATGCGCCTACACGTTCGTTGTAAAGACCGAAATTTTTAGAATATGAACTAGCAACAATAAGTTCAGGGTTCTTTTCTGCAAAAAGACGTAAGCCTTGCGCATCCTCTTCAAGACCACGCGCAAAACCTTGGTATGCAAAGTCAAAAACAGGTAACCAGCCTTTTTCTGCTGATAATGTCGCTAATTGACGCCATTGTTCTTCTGTTGGATCAATACCGCTTGGGTTATGACAGCAACCGTGGAATAAGACAACGTCACCAGCCTGTGCATTTGCAAGGCTTGCTAACATACCGTCAAAATCTAACCCGCGATTTTCTGCGTCATAATAATTATAATTACAGATCTCAAGACCTGCAGTTTGGAAAATATTATTATGGTTAGGCCAAGTTGGATTACTGATCCAGACACGTTTTGCTGTGGTTTGTTGAGCAATAAAATCTGCAGCAATACGTAAAGCACCTGTACCACCCGGTGCTTGAGCTGTGCGTGCGCGCTTTTCAGTAATAATAGGATGTTGTTCACCAAACAGAAGTGCTTGGGTCACATTGCCAAATTCAGGGATACCGCTAATAGGAAGGTAGTTTTTAGTGGTTTCGTTTTCTAACAGGTATTTTTCTGCTTTCTTAACAGTGGTTAAAACAGGTGTTTTACCTGTCTCATCCTTGTAAACACCAATTCCTAAATTAATTTTGTTTTCACGAGGATCAGAACGGAAACTATCAGCTAAACCCAGAATAGGATCGGCTGGTGCAGCAATGATTTTCTCAAACATAGTGTAATTGTTCCCTAAGCTCAAAACGAAGCCGAAATATGAGTATCAAGAGTAACGCTATGAGGGCTTTTTGCCAACTGTTTGTAGTGAAATTAACAAGAAGTTGTGAACTAAGTGAGAATAAATAGCAAATCAAGATGTAAATAAGTGAATATCCTGTGATTACATTAACATGTAAAAATAATCACTAAAAAGACATAATTGTTTAGTGGGATAAACTTTTTTGATTTTCAAAAAAGAGAGCAAGGGAAGTTATTGCATTCAATAAATTAGTTGAGTGTGATTGGTTTAGGTACAAAAGAGGCAAATAGGGAAGTGATGGTTAAATTGTGCAAATAAAAAAGCAACACCGAAGTGTTGCTTTTCAAATCAATTAACTTGACTGTTTAATTACCTATAAGCGGTAATTAGAACTGATAAGTCAGACCTAAACCAACTACGTTATCAGTGTTGATACCAGCTGATTTAGTGAAGTCATCTTTATCTAACAGGTTGATTTTGTAATCAACAACTGCAGTCATGTTTTTGTTAAATTTGTAGAATGAACCTACAGAGATATATTTAACTAAATCATGATCGTTGTCTTTCAGACCACCAACGCCATTGTTCAGATCTTTACCTTTAGATTGAACATAACCTAAAGATGGTTTCAGACCTAAATCTTTAAAGTCGTACTGTGCAGTTAACTCAACGTTTTGAGTTTTGTTAGCAATAGCACCATCACCGTAGTAGCTCATGTTACGAGTTTCACCGTACATAGCTGCTAAGTAAACATTGTTAGCTTCGAATTTACCACCGAAGTTCCATGCTTCTGCACGTTTACCAGTAGCATCGCTCTTATGTTCTTGCCAGTTAGTACGAGCAGCACTTGAGTAACCACCACCCAGTGTTACACCCCAGCCTAAGTTATAAGCTGTAGAGAAACCAAAACCGTCGCCATTTGCTTCAGCGTTGTCTTTACGTTTGTTGTTGGTGTTTTCGTTGTTTTTACCTTGATATTGCAGAGCAAAGTTCAGGCCATCAACGTAACCGAACATATCAGTGTTACGGTAAGTCAGAACACCAGTAGTACGGCTAGTCATGTAAACATCAGTTTGTGCCATAGAGTCGCCGCCCCATAAAGGCAGAACGTCTGTCCATGCGTTGGTGTCGTAAATTACACCGTAGTTACGACCGTAATCTAATGAACCGTAGTCAGCGAATTTAAAACCAGCGTAAGCGAAACGAGTTTTAGCTTTGTTTTCGCCTTCAGTAGTATTAGTTTTAACTTCGTATTCAAAACGACCAAAACCAACTAAATCTTTATTGATTTGAGTTTCGCCTTTGAAACCGATACGTGCACGAGAAGCATCACCGCTTTCGTGATCACCTTTAGTATCAGCATCTGCGAAGTAATGACGAACGTCAACTTTACCGTAGATGTCTACTTTGTTGCCGTCTTTGTTATACATTTCAGCTGCGTTTGCTGCACCAGCAAACATTAAAGCTGGGATTACCACTGCAAGAAGATTGCGCTTCATCATTATTATTACCCTCATTGGTGTTATTCAGACACCTTTGCCACTGCCAGAAATAGTTTCTTAATTTTTATGGAACTATTTATGAGAGTTAAGTGTCGTCTGTGTCGGGTGACAGTGTTCCATTGGTAAAAAATTTTATCTACCCCCAATTTGCTACAAAAACGAAAAAAGTGTAACAAATTGTAACTATGTATTTCAAAGTGTGTATTTGGGGGAACTTTTGAATCAAATAACAGCCATGCATAAAAAAAGCCAACCTTGAGGTTGGCTTCTTGACTTAAGTAAAACTAGTACAATAAAACAACAATGCAAATTTCCAGCTGAATACTAATTAATCACTAAATTAAAAATCTGCATTTCTTGGTGTGCGCGGGAACGGAATAACTTCACGAACGTTTGCGACACCGGTCACATAAGCAACTAAACGTTCAAAACCTAAACCGAAACCTGAATGAGGCACTGTGCCATAACGACGTAGGTCGCGATACCACCAGTAATCTTCTTTATTCATTCCCATTTCTTCTAAACGTTTATCAAACATATCTAAACGCTCTTCACGTTGAGAACCACCGATGATTTCACCAATTCCTGGTGCTAATACATCCATTGCTGCAACTGTTTTACCGTCTTCATTCATACGCATATAGAATGCTTTGATGTCCTTCGGATAGTTTTTCACCACAACAGGTGCTTTAAAGTGTTTCTCTGCAAGATAACGTTCATGCTCAGAAGAGAGGTCAACACCCCAATAAACTGGGTTTTCAAATTTCTCACCACAGTTTTCAAGCACAGTAACTGCATCGGTATAATCAATTTGAGCAAAGTCAGAGGTGATAAAGTTCTCTAAGCGTGTGATAGCGTCTTTATCGACACGTTGTGCAAAGAACTCCATATCATCTTTACGCTCTGCTAATACGGCTGCAAAGGTGTATTTCAGCATTTTTTCAGCAAGAGCTGCGATATCGTTAAGATCAGCAAATGCCACTTCAGGCTCTACCATCCAGAATTCAGCAAGGTGACGACTGGTATTTGAGTTTTCAGCACGGAATGTGGGGCCGAAAGTATACACTTTGCTTAATGCCGAGGCGTAAGTTTCGCCATTTAGCTGACCAGAAACCGTTAAAAACGCTTCACGACCAAAAAAGTCTTCACTGAAATCGACTTCGCCTTTATCTGTGCGTGGCAGGTTGTTCATATCTAATGTAGAAACACGGAACATTTCACCTGCACCTTCTGTATCAGCCGCTGTAATTAGTGGCGTAGAAACCCAGAAGAAGCCTTGTTCATCGAAGAAACGATGTAGTGCTTGTGCTAATGTGTGACGAACACGAGCAACTGCACCAATTAAGTTAGTACGAGGACGAAGGTGAGCAACTTCACGTAGGTACTCAATACTATGACGTTTGGCGGCCATCGGATAAGTTTCCGGATCATCGACCATTCCTACCACAACAACATTAGTGGCTTGAATTTCAAAGTTCTGTCCCTGGCCCGGAGATTCAACAATTTTACCGGTGACTTCCACAGAACAGCCTGTGGTTAAGTGCAGCACTTCATCTTGATAATTCGGTAAATTATTATTAATGATGGCCTGTACTGGATTAAAGCAGGAACCGTCATAGACGGTAAGAAATGAGATACCAGCTTTTGAATCTCTTCTTGTACGTACCCAACCGCGAACGGTGACGTCTTCGCCAACCGCGATACGGCCTTGCAGTACGTCGACTACAGGCGCAACGATCATAAATAAATCTCTCTTCGTTTAATTAAAATAATTGTTTGGTTAATTCATTCTGCCCCTGTCGGACAGTTTTTCTATGTTACTTGCAATAGCGCAGGAAACAAGTAGGAAATTTTAGTTTAAAGAGTCAATAAAGAAGAGAAAAGCTTTTGTATAAAATAAATTGATAAAAATAGATGAAATATTGATAAAAGCAGATGTTATGACAAAAGAAAGGGCAATTATTACCCTTTCTTTTATTAATGAAGATTTTTAGCTAATTAACAGGCTTGTTTAACAAGAGGAACGTCAAAGGCTTTGCGTAGCTTGTCAACAAAGTCATTGTCGTCACAAATCGTTTTACCTGGGCTATCTGATAATTTAGCAACTGGCTTGCCATTGCACTCCACCAGCTTAATTACAATATTAAGAGGCGTTATTTCAGGAATGTTACAAGTAAGTCGAGTGCCAATACCAAAGATTAGACGAATGCGCTTATGAAAATGCTTATAAAGTACCAGTGCTTTTTGAAAATCGAGACTATCAGAAAAGACTAATACTTTACTCATTGGATCAATACCCAATTTTTCATAATGCGCGATCGCTTTTTCACCCCATTCAATCGGATCACCGGAGTCGTGACGTAAACCTTGGTAGCTCTCTGCAAAGGTTTTATCAAAATCACGCAAAAACGCATCCATTGTAATGCAATCTGTTAATGCAATACCTAATTGATCTGGATATTCATCTAACCAAGATTGCAAGGCTGCACGCTGGCTGTTTGCCAGTTCAGGGCTAATCTGCTGATGAGCTTGAAACCACTCGTGAGCTTGCGTTCCCACAGGAGCCAAATGCATACGTTCAGCTAAATGATAGTTACTTGTACCAATAAGATAAGGGAAATGATTTTTTAGCTCATCCACAATGGCACACTGCACATCATAAGAGAAACGGCGGCGAGTACCGAAATCCATTAATTTAAAATCAGCTAAGTCAACCTGTTGCTCTGCAGCATCACGGTAGAAGATATCAATTAATTTACGTAGTTGATTAACTGCGTCATCAGGCGTGATTTGAGGAGAACGAGTACGATGTACAATTTCACTCACTAAAGCCAACAAAGGAACTTCCCATAGAATAACTTCGCGCCAAGGCCCCGTTATTCTGATCGACAATTGGTTTTCAGCTGTTGTTGAAATTTTGACTTGTTCTGGTTTAAAGCGAAAATGCTTAAACCATTGCAGATAGTCATTTTTGAAAAAGGGGAGGCTCTGAAGATAGTTAAATTCTTCATTCGTTAATGACAAGTCTGCCATCATATTAACTTGATGGCGTAAGGTTGTTGCATATTCACCTAGACGTTCATCACTCCGACAGCGGAACTCAGCAACGACAGGAATATCACTATAATGGTGGTAAACCGCTTGTTGCATGTGGAGCTTATATGCATCGGTATCCAACAGTGATGTAATAATCGGTGTAGCGTCTAAAATCATAGCGCGTCAAGCATCCTCACGGAGCGTTTTTATGTCTGCTAAATCGTTAAGGTTGGAGAGTATACCCGAATATGACGACAAAGCGTCACTATTCAACAATACTATTCAACAATATTTCTCTGCGATATAAAAACAAGCTGTAAAACTTAGATGAGTTTACCACGTTAAACATAATTTGGGAGTATATTAGCATCATTTACCAAATAAATTGATTACATATATTAATAAGCTATTAACATTCTGTTGACTTTTAATGTTTTCAATTGAATATTCGACTGGCTAAACAGATTTTTGACGGGTAAGCTTTGGCAATATAACCGTTAAATAGTCGTGTTAACTAAAAGGTTTTTTCTATGACACAACAAAGAATCGCGAAATTTCGCAAAGATTATCGTGCTCCTGACTACACAATCACCGATTTACATCTTGATTTTATTTTAGACAAAGAAAACACCCAGGTTACGGCGATAAGCCAATGTAAACGCCTAAACTCAGATGCGACAGCATTAGTGTTAGATGGTGAAGACTTAACATTAAAATCAATCGCAGTGAATGATGTTGCTTGGACACACTATAAAGAAGAAAACGGCAAACTCATCATTGAACAACTGCCAGAGCAATTTACATTAAAAATTGTTAACGAGATTAATCCATCGGCTAACACAGCGTTAGAAGGGTTATATGTTTCTGGTGATGCACTATGTACACAATGTGAAGCTGAAGGCTTTCGCCATATTACTTACTATTTAGATAGGCCGGATGTGTTAGCTCGTTACACCACAACAATCACGGCAGATAAAAAACAGTATCCTTATTTATTGGCCAATGGTAACCGTATTGCACAAGGTGAACTGGATGATGGTCGCCATTGGGTAACGTGGGAAGATCCACATCCAAAGCCAAGTTATTTATTTGCTGTGGTAGCGGGTGATTTTGATGTATTACGAGATACTTTTATCACCAAAAGTGGCCGTGAAGTTGCTTTAGAGCTTTTTGTTGATAAAGGTAATTTGGATCGTGCAGATTGGGCTATGACATCATTGAAAAATGCGATGGCATGGGATCAATCTCGCTTTAATTTAGAATATGATCTCGACATCTATATGATAGTTGCTGTTGATTTCTTTAATATGGGTGCAATGGAGAATAAAGGGCTGAATGTCTTTAACTCTAAATATGTGCTAGCAAAAAGTGAAACAGCAACTGACAAAGATTACTTAGGTATCGAGTCTGTTATTGGCCATGAATATTTCCATAACTGGACAGGTAACCGTATTACTTGTCGTGATTGGTTCCAGTTAAGTTTAAAAGAAGGCTTAACTGTTTTCCGTGATCAAGAATTTAGCTCTGACTTAGGTTCACGCTCTGTGAATCGTATCAATAATGTACGAGTGATGCGTACTGCTCAGTTTGCAGAAGATGCAAGCCCTATGGCACACCCAATTCGTCCTGATAGTGTGATCGAAATGAACAACTTCTATACTTTAACAGTGTATGAAAAAGGTTCAGAAGTGATCAGAATGATCCACACCTTATTAGGTGAAGAGCAATTCCAAGCTGGTATTCAAATGTATATTCATCGTCACGACGGCAGTGCTGCAACTTGTGACGATTTTATTCAAGCAATGGAAGATGCTTCTAATGTTGATCTTACTTTATTCCGCCGTTGGTATAGCCAATCAGGTACACCACAACTGACCGTTCGTGATAGTTATAATGCTAATAAAAAGCAATACACTTTAACGGTTAGTCAAATGACGCCACCGACAGCCGATCAAACTGAAAAGCAGCCATTACATATTCCATTAGATATTGAATTATATGATACCAAAGGCAATGTGATCCCACTGCGTTCACAAGGTCAAACTATTTCTAATGTATTGAATGTGGTACGTGAAGAGCAGCAATTTGTTTTTGACGATGTGCCAGAACAACCGATCCCATCTTTATTGCGTGAGTTCTCTGCGCCTGTAAAACTTGATTATCCATTTACGGATGAGCAACTCTCTTTCTTAATGAAATATGCACGTAATGCATTTTCACGTTGGGATGCAGCTCAAGCATTATTAGGTCGCTATATAAAAGAAAATGTTGCTCGAGTTCAAAAGGGCGAAAGCTGCATTTTGCCTGAAATGGTGGTTGATGCTTTCCGTGCAGTATTACTTGA
The DNA here is from genome assembly GCA_018244935.1 of Ardaris minthe. Taxonomy (NCBI): domain Eukaryota; kingdom Metazoa; phylum Arthropoda; class Insecta; order Lepidoptera; family Hesperiidae; genus Ardaris; species Ardaris minthe. Next base: position 3,294 of record DWTR01000009.1, on the reverse strand, counting down.
TAAAGATATCGATCCTGCATTAGCTGCACTTATTCTGACATTACCAACAGATGTCGAAGCCGGTGAATCATTTAGTATTATTGATCCAGTTGCTATCCATAAAGCGCTTGGTTTTATTCGTAAAACACTAGCGACTGAAATGGCAGATGAGTTCTCTGCTGTTTACCATTCAATGCATATCGGTGCTTATCGTGTTAATCATGATGATATTGCAAAACGTGATTTACGTAATGTTTGTTTAGCTTATTTAGCGGTTGAAAATGAGCAAACGGGTAATCATCTTGTCGAAGTGCAATATCACAACAGTGACAATATGACTGATGCGCTTGCTGCACTTAATGCTGCTGTAATGGCTCAGTTACCTTGTAAAGATACGCTATTACAAGAGTTCGATGACAAATGGCATCAAGATGGTTTAGTAATGGATAAATGGTTTAGTTTACAAGCCATGAGCCCAGCAAAAGAGGTGCTACAGAAAGTACGTAGTCTGTTATCTCATCGCTCATTTACGCTTGCAAACCCTAACCGTACTCGTGCACTAATTGGTGCTTTTGTGAATAATAACCCTGTGGCATTCCACGCTGAAGATGGTTCAGGTTATTTATTATTGACAGAAATTCTGACTGATTTAAATAGTCGCAATCCACAAGTTGCATCACGCCTTATTGAACCGTTTATTCGTTTAAAACGTTATGATGCAACGCGCCAAGAAAAAATGCGTGCAGAGTTATTAAAACTGAAAGAACTTGAGAATTTATCTGGTGATTTATATGAGAAAATTACCAAGGCGTTAGCTGATTAATATTACGTTTTATATCACTTTATGAGTGAGTAAATAGTATAAAACCAGCAAGATAATTAGATCCCCAGCATAGTCTGGGGATTTTTTATGGTGAATTGTGAAATTGAAGCGTTTACTTTTCGTGCTTTTATCTATATGATGCTCGACGCTTAAATTGTCGTAGACATATCATTCCTAATACCCGATATTCTCAATGGAGATCGTATGTATTATTCCTTAGTAAGGAAGGCATTGTTTCGGCTAGATCCTGAACGTGCCCATGATTTTACCTTCCGTCAGTTAAAACGTTTATCTCATTCCCCATTTCAATTTCTTATTCAGCAGTCACTTCCTTCTAAACCCGTATCTTGTATGGGACTCTCATTTAAAAATCCACTAGGTCTTGCTGCCGGTCTTGATAAAAACGGTGATTGTATAGATGCATTGGGTGCAATGGGATTTGGTTTTATTGAAGTTGGTACAGTGACACCACGACCTCAAGTGGGAAATGATAAACCTCGTTTATTCCGCTTAGTGGAAGCTGAAGGTTTAATTAACCGAATGGGCTTTAATAACCTTGGCGTTGATAACTTAATTGAAAATGTAAAACAATCTCGTTATGGTGGCGTGCTGGGTATTAATATCGGTAAAAATAAAGATACCCCAGTAGAGCAAGGCAAAGATGATTATCTGATTTGTATGGAAAAAGTTTATGCTCATGCTGGTTATATCGCAATCAATATCTCATCACCAAATACCCCAGGTTTGCGTACACTACAATATGGTGAAGCATTAGACGATCTGCTATCAGCAATTAAAAATAAACAACTAGAGTTGCAGGGTAAATATCAAAAATATGTTCCTGTTGCTGTTAAAATTGCACCTGATTTAACACATGAAGAATTAATTCAAGTTGCAGATAGCTTAGTTCGTCATCATATTGATGGTGTTATTGCGACAAATACCACATTAGATAAATCATTAGTCAGTGGATTAGATCACTGTAATGAAGCTGGTGGATTAAGTGGTCGCCCTGTACAATCAAAAAGTACACAAATAATTCGACAATTAAATGAAGAATTAAAAGGTGCATTACCTATTATTGGTGTTGGTGGAATTGATTCATTAACTGCAGCCAGAGAAAAAATGGATGCGGGTGCTTCTCTAATTCAAGTCTATTCAGGATTCATTTATCAAGGTCCTGCACTTATCAAATCTATAATTAATCATATCTAAATACATTTAATAATGAGTTAGGGGCTTTTCTTCTGCCCCTAACTCGTTTATATTGCCCCTAGTTGGTTATTTTTTATTAAATTGCACTGATTGTGCTTAATTAATAGTAAAATGAATCCTGTTTTTGTTAGGTGATATTAAATATTTTATTTAGGTCATTTAATTTTGATTGTTTGTTAGAGTATAAAACAGGGTAATGAATCGAAGGGGGATTAATTAGTGATAATAAAACCCGATGATCGCTGGCGTTGGTATTTTGATGTTGAGCAACAAAAATTAATGCTTGATTTAGCAAATGGGATGGTTTTTCGTTCCCGCTTTCCAAGCAAAATGTTGAGTGAGAGCGCTCAACAATCAGCATCTTTTACCGTTGATGATGCAGCTCTTTATTATGGATACGATGAGCAAATTCGCCAAATAGATATGCCATCAGAATCAAGAGCTGAATTAGCGTTAAATGCATTAATAGCCCATCGCTTTTTAAAACCACTGATGCCTAAGAGTTGGTATTTTGAAGTTAACAATAATCAAATCAACCCTTATTTGTCTCAAGTGGTAGAAGCTTCATTAAAAGAAGGAAATGAAACAGCTCTTTTTTTAGTGACCGAAGTGGGCGCTCAAGCTTGTTTATGTTTATTAGCTCAACCACAGTTAACGTTATTCGATAGAACACTTAATTTTTGTGACCCAATAAAAATTATGAATGACAGGTTAAGCAATTATCATAAAAAGTCAGAGTCAGGATCATTTTTGTACGAGAAAGTTATTTAACAAAAAGAGTAAAAAGGACTTACTCTTTTTATCGCCACTTATTATTTATAACATTACTAAAAGTAAACCCACCCCCAAACAATACTTCTTAAAATCAAATCTTCATTACGCTCTTCCTGTCATCTTTTTCTAAAAGTAAAATAAGTTTATTGATAAATTATTATTGAGTTCTTAATAAGATAATTCTTATTAAATAAACTATTTTATTTAAAATAAAAAAAAGAAGGTAAGGGCAAATTACCTTCTTTTAATTTGTGATAAAGATAAGCGTTATTTTTTATTAAGTGAAAGTCTCACATTGCCGTTAGGAACACAGCTACAGGCTAAAATTTTACCTGAGCGTTTAATTGCTCCGGCTTTTAATGCATTAACATCGCCTTCATCTAATTGGATAACACAAGAGCCACAAAGACCAGCACGGCAACTATAAGGGATAGCATAGCCATTATTTTCAAGTTGTTCTAATAACACTTCTTGGTTATTACCCTCAAAAGCCACACCGTTAA